>JAEQBA010001549.1:333295-402801 GCA_019434445.1 Phalangium opilio
CGTCACCGGGAGCTATTCTTGAAAACTCCCGAAATCGGATATCCTTAAAACTTCACAAAGACGATCCGAGATTGTCAATTTCAAACTTTTATGTAGCAAGAGTACCTACAAACACCCGGAGCAAGTACCTACAAGCACCCGGGGCAAGTACCCACAAGCACCCACAAGTACCTACAAGCAACCGGGGCAAGTACCTACAAGCACCCACAAGCACCCACAAGTACCTACAAGCACCCACAAGTACCCACAAGCACCCACAAGTACCTACAAGCACCCACAAGTACCCACAAGTACCTACAAGCACCCACAAGTACCTAGAAGCACCCACAAGTACCTAGAAGCACCCACAAGTACCTAGAAGCACCCACAAGTACCTACAAGCACCCACAAGTACCTACAAGCACCCACAAGTACCTAGAAGCACCCACAAGTACCTACAACAACCCACAAGTACCCATAAGTACCCACAAATACCCATAAGTACCCACAAGTACCTACAAGCACCCACAAGTACCTACAAGCACCCACAAGTACCTACAAGCACCCACAAGTACCTACAAGCACCCACAAGTACCTACAAGCACCCACAAGTACCCACAAGCACCCACAAATACCCACAAGCAACCACAAGTACCCACAAGTACCTACAAGCACCCACAAGTACCTACAAGCACCCCCAAAAGCACCCACAAGTACCACAAGCACCCACAAGTACCCACAAGCACCCACAAGTACCACAAGCACCCACAAGTACCTAGAAGCACCCACAAGTACCTAGAAGCACCCACAAGTACCTACAAGCACCCACAAGTACCTACAAGCACCCACAAGTACCTACAAGCACCCACAAGTACCTACAAGCACCACAAGTACCCACAAGTACCTACAAGCACCAAAAACAACCACAAGCACCCACAAGTACCCACAAGCACCCACAAGTACCACAAGCACCCACAAGTACCCACAAGCACCCACAAGTACCTAGAGCACCCACAAGTACCTACAAGCACCCACAAGTACCTACAAGCACCCACAAGTACCTACAAGCACCCACAAGTACCTACAAGCACCCACAAGCCCTACAAGCACCCACAAGTACCTACAAGCACCCACAAGTACCTACAAGCACCCACAAGTACCTACAAGCACCCACAAGTACCTACAAGCACCCACAAGTACCTACAAGCACCCACAAGTACCTACAAGCACCCACAAGTACCTACAAGCACCCACAGTACCTACAAGCACCCACAAGTACCTACAAGCACCCACAAGTACCTACAAGCACCCACAAGTACCTACAAGCACCCACAAGTACCTACAAGCACCCACAAGTACCTACAAGCACCCACAAGTACCTACAAGCACCCACAAGTAAAAAAATACCTACAAGCACCTACAATCACCCACAAGTACCTTAAGCATACAACAAGTACCTACAAGCACCCACAAGTACCTACAAGCACAAACACAAGTACCACAAGCACCACAAGTACCTACAAGTACCCACAAGCACCCAAAGTACCCACAAGTACCTACAAGCACCACAAGTACCAACACCCACAAGTACCTACAAGCACCCACAAGTACCTACAAGCACCCACAAGTACCTACAAGCACCCACAAGTACCTACAAGCACCCACAAGTATCTACAAGCACCCACAAGTACCTACAAGCACCCACAAGTACCTACAAGCACCCACAAGTACCTACAAGCACCCACAAGTACCTACAAGCACCCACAAGTACCTACAAGCACCCACAAGTACCTACAAGCACCCACAAGTACCTACAAGCACCTACAATCACCCACAAGTACCTACAAGCACCCACAAGTACCTACAAGCACCCACAAGTACCTACAAGCACCCACAAGTACCTACAATCATCTAAAAGTACCTACAAGCATCCACAAGTACCTACAAGCACCCACAAGTACCTACAAGCACCCACAAGTACCTACAAGTACCCACAAGTACCAAAGGCAGTTGGTTACATAATTTATTAGTGTGGGGGACCTTTTCCAACTTAACTTGTTAGCTCACACAAAGCTAGGTCCCCTTGTTTTTCAACCAGCACGAAATATGAACCAAACAGCTTTAAAAGTGCTAACATCATAAACTGACTCTTTACACTGCTTAAATATCGCAGATTGGAATGGTTTTGAAAATTTAAATTTAAACATACTTAGACTTAATTATAGTCAATGAAAATTGCTTAGCGCCACGTTAATTGTTGTACCTTCCATTTAAAACCGTTTTCAAGTCTAACAAACGTATAGTTTTTCGAAAATCGGATTAACCGGAATGTTTTTTTCTTAAAATTTCCTATGTTATTTCTATGGGAAAAATTCCTGTTTTTCATAAAAAGGTGTGAAAAATTTTATGGAAATGAAAACCACCCTTAGCAACTTTATTTTTTATAAAATTAACTAATTAATGGATCTCTTTGAAATTTTAACCACATATTGTGGGCCAGAATTGTAGTTCTGTGGAAATTTTTCAAAACAGTTAATGGAATACAAAAAAATCTACATCCAAACAAAAAACCTCCTTATACATTAAGAGCAGTATGAAGTCATATCTAAGAGAGCTACCGCTCTCTCAGAATATAGTAAAACTAACATATCTATGGGAGGCACTATACGGAATACTATTGAATGAGATCTATTTCAGTAAGTTAACGTTAATTTCTTTTGCAAATGAGTTTAATTTTAAGCATACAATGAAAGTAAAGATCTGAGGAACCATGTGATAGTTCGCTTTGATTGAAGGGAGAAAAAGTTGCAACTTATAAGACAAACATTTTCTCTTTACTCTTTGTTTCCGCCTAGCAAACGCTATGTTATAGAGGGTTAAATCGCGATTTAAATTACAATACTGTTTAAATGAGAGTGTTAAATTGATTCTTCTACCGTATTTAATGGTTAAACATAATACTGTGGGGGTCGTTTTGCCGTCTTATGATCTTATCCCCAATTTTATTAATGAAGATTTAGATTTTAAGTACGAGAATATTATCTTGAAATAATACGCTAAAATTATAAATTATTTCAATACATGCTGAAAGTAGGGGAATATTTAAATCATAAAACCGAGATGCATTAACCATAATAGAGCTATCTCAGAAGCCTTATTGTGACGTCACCCATGCTATTTGCCCATAGAACCAAAGCGGTACCAAACATGGCCGCCAAAGCTAAGCCTGTGACGTTTTACCTAGGCACTGACGTCACAACTGAGATAGCTCTAATAGAGCAAAGTTTAGAAATCTTACTACTTACATATTATATCTTCAACAAAAATATCCAACTTCCAAGTGAAAAGTTCACAAAAATATGAGTTCTTTGAAGTTTTTCTATAACAATTTCACACTTTCGCGTACTTCACGTTCGGAAATCGGGATTTATAATGTATTAGTCGCGTACCAGAATAGTTACGAACTCGCTCGAGGTAGGGTAAAACTTCTTCTAAACTTCCAAAAGTTCCAAGGACCAAGAGATAAAATCTTTTGAGGGACCGCCTAGGGAAGACAGGTGGCGTCATTACCGGGTCGCTCTATTATGGGATTGGGGACTGGTGACTCCCTGGGGGTTCTAATGGCCACATCGCGGCTCGCCAGAATGACGCTTCGCGACTTGCACCATCCAGAGAAACATTCTTTATTTCTTTTGTGTTGGAGTTTATTGTGAAATAGAGAAATTTTCCACAGGATGTTGGGTGGGAGAGGTCCCATTCTAGAAACGAAAGAGGCTTACCCCCTTACCTGTCAGTTAATTTTTTTTTCTTGCGCTAGATTTTGAAACTGAGGAATTTTGTAGAGTATTTTTCTTCTGTATTTTAAGGGTTAGTTGACATTACTCTTAAAGGAGAAATGACATACGTTGTTTAAATTTTTGATATGGGTATTTAATTTTAATTAAAAGTTCAATCTAAGTTACATCAATCAGAATTAGATTACTTGTAACCGATGCCGTCTCCTAGACTAAGATAGGTTTTTGTTCCTAAAATGAGTTTTTAGATAGTTCGTCAACAATGAAGATAATGTAAGTTAAAATAATAGAATAGACGGTAAAAATGAACAATTTGGTAACGTTAAAACACTTAAATAAGATGATTTGCATCAATCTGCAACTGGACGTTATCTTGACCCAAAAATATGTGGCCTCTGATCGTTCTTTTGTACTTCTTGTAGAGGACATCTTACTTACTTCGCAGTGAACCAATGCTATTAATTTTGATTGCGCAGAATTTATGTCAGACATTGCAAATGAAACTATGAGTGAGGCGCCGAAAGTTACTGTGACTTGAATACCGAAGTAGATTACGTCAAATGAATAGTCTAGAAAAAAATCGTTGTTAAGCCACAACCGGCATCGGAACAATAAGTGTGTCGCTATATTTAAGTTCGTTATGAATTCAGCTAAAGCTGGAAACTTACCGTCCCAAACCGCCTTAATAATTCTTGGTATTTCAACAAATATGGCCACCATCCAATCAACCACCCAAAGGGCGTAAAGTGAACTGAAAGTGTCATTTAACTGTTTAGTCAATGTCAATAATTTCGTGTGAGTGTAGCACAAGTAACGATCAGAAAGACTGTTGACTTTCCTGATATTTTCGATGAAGAATGACCATTGTCTGTGTAGGGCGTAAGTCGCGACCGTGACGTAAATATGCGTCAGAAATACGACATTCGTTAAGTTTAAGTACAACGTCACTTCAAGTACCGCGACGAAGAGACCCAGATTTTTATTTGTTTTGAGTTCATCGATAGCGAAGAGAAATGTGTCCACGTATTCTTCCAGTTCTAAATAACCGAATATCCAATAATAGTTCATACCAACACGGTAAACGTAGTATATCCAAGCGAGAATGGTTATTATTAGGCATCTCCTTAAGTTACCTGAATAAGATTTGTAAACTCTTGGAAATGGCTCGAGGGGCAAGTCACTCGGATTATTGTTTGATATACAGGGATTACGTGTAATCTTTTCAAGATCTACCGGTAATCGGTGTACAGAGTGATTAGCCCTTGCCGGAAATCTATGCGAGTATGGTAACGATACCTACCACGTTTTGAGGCTTCTACCCCTGCCATGTCTAAGTGGTACATGCCGTGTTGGAAATTAAGTATATTCATAGTACACTGCCATATATTGTTCTTTTTAATTATAAAATAGTCCACACTGACCGCCGCGGTCAAACATCGGAAAATCTCGCTGAAGTTGAAAAAGAAGCCACTTAGTTTACCAATCCTCCAGGCATAGTTGATCGAATAAGCCACACAATGCACCAAATACAAATTCGTCAAAATTACAAACATCCATTGTTTGAACCCAAATTTAGACTTCCTGACCCCTTGACTCGGGCTAGGACCCAACATTCCGATTAGTTTCATTGAAATCAATACCGGGGTCAGTTCGCTTTTCATGACTTCCAGCGGAGAGAGTCCAAAAACTATTAGAGATTCTGTTTTTGCAATATTGTAATCTTGGACACCATCTGCTCGTTCCCACAATTTTCTTTTTAGCCAACATAGTATGATGTTTAACTACGATGGGGCTATTAGTTTGTCATGCGATGGAAGTAGGGATTGCCGTGGTGGTGGTCGTTCTTTTGAATGACAGTTGGAATGTGGTCGCTCGAAAAGAGAAACTAGTTAGAGGGAGGTTGTGTAAACACAGTTCGTGATCTTTTCCCCCTTTCATTCTAAGAATTTTCTGCTGGTAGGTCCATGAATATAAACCAATTTCACCTTGAATACATGTTCATTCGAACGAATTCGTTATTTTAAAGGAAGATTGAAATAATAGTTATAAGCCTTGGAAAGTGTTCAGGGTTCACCGATCGCTTGGATTACTTTTATCGTTTTAGCATTGTTAAAGATTGTGCGTCGAGGAGCTATCCACTCGACCTTTCCACTATTAGAGGTAGCACGTCAAGGGGCTATTCACTCAAACTTTCTGTTCGAGTTATTTAAGGTTACGTGTGAATTAAGGATTCACTCAAAATTTCTATTAAGTAGCTACGATGTGGCTTCTATTATGAGCCATCTTGTTTTCTACAAACGTCCTATGTTTTGGTGCTATCTTAATTTTTCATCAGCGTCGTATATCAGTTTAATGTATATTATTTACGAGACAATTGGCAACACCTTCGCTCGCATCTATACCTTTTTTTTCAGAAGAGGAGGATTGATACCATTTACACCAGGAGGCCAGGCTATTTGACGGACAAAAAGCAGGACAAAGTAGCCTCGCCTACTATTGTAAATGGTTTCAATACTTCTAGTCTGAAAACTATATGTATTAAACGTGGAAATATCTAGATATTATACGCCTATAAACTATACACTTAGCTTGGCGAAGACTTCCTATGACATATAAGCTCTGCTGAAACGGTGCTCGACTAAACACGTTATCTTCTATATCTATATAAATCAAAGTCCTGACTGACTGACTGACAGACTGACTGATAATACGCCCAGCCCAAACCGCTAGCCCTAGAAGGCTGAAAATTTGCAGGAACGTTACTCATAAGTAGTAGGCGCGTACTAAGAAAGATTTTTCCAATCCGCCGCCATCTTAAAAAATGGCGACCAGAAATGTAAAAAATCTTCTCTATGCAACAGAGTCCGCGCGTTTCAAACGATTTCGCAAATATTTAGTACACTGGTTTCCTATGACCTATAGGCGGGTTGAATGGTCTTTCGGGTTCGATTTGTCGCCATCTTTTTAAATGGCGGCCAAAAACTTAAAACCCTTCTTTATAGAATAATGTCCGCGTGAAAAATAATAAAAAAATGTCCCGACGGGCTACGCCGAGTGCCCTCGCTCCTAGGGTGCTTCAAAAATATCAGTCATCAGTAAAATCTACCCATTCTTTATATCATTTTGATGGAATTTCTTATTACACGTGAGCGACGCCGCGGGTAACAGCTAGTACTTTTATATAGGAAGATACCCATTAATTGAACGTTTAAAATAAACTTCAAAATTTGCGTTTTTCTCAAGAATTTTCAATGTTTATTGTAATAATAATTTACATAATAATTCCATTTTTGTTTGAGCAAAAATATTTCATACTACAAAACTACGAGTCGTGTTTAACACGGAATTCAATTTAAAAATGGTAACATGGAAGAATGAATGTGGCTTGAAAACGGGAATTTTCATCACGAAACATCCGCGTCTTCCGTGCCAATTTACTTGCACGTGCAAGGGTCGCAAGTGCAGGTCTCACCTGTAACGAAAAAATTTAAAATTAATACACGTAGGAATATTATTAAACAAATTAGGAACTAATATAACTTCCCCTTAAGGTATGGAAATAGAGAAACGGTAGAAGATTTTTAATATGGCGTAATGAGTAATGGTAGTTCTACGTAAGCAAACGTCATACCCTTCTATCTCAGTGTCATTTCCCCCTACCGAAATGGAGGGATACACAGTCTACTACCCGAGGGGGAAGACACTTTGGATCTCTGTGTACACCTGAGTTCAAAAGAGTTCAGCTTTGACAGTGCATTGAGTTCAAAGCCTTCGGAACTCAGAGTTCAGCTTTGACAACACATTGAGTTCAAGACATATTGTACACCTGAGTTCTCAAGTGTCTACCCCCTCGCTACTACCCTCTCTACCACCACGTCTATTTTAAGTCTGAATAGAGCTGTGTCAGTTGTGACGTAAGTTCTTAGGTAAAAAGTAATGGGCTTAGCTTTGGCTTTGGGCGGCCATGTTTGGTACCGCCTTGGTTCTATGGGGGCAAAAAGCATGGGTGACGTCACAATAACGTTTCTGACATCGATCTATATTGTTAAGTTCTTCTTAGAAAAACATGAGACCACAACATTGTTTTCATCATCTACCATAGTAACCCATTGATTTAAACGTTTAAAATAGATTTAAAATTAGCATCATTTTTCCAAGAAATTTCAATCTTTAAGGTTCGAAGTGTTGTTGATTAGGTACTGACTAACTAGCATGGGGGTTTTACTTCAAGTAATAAACTTCTGGACAGAGCAATAAACCGTTATAACTTCAAATTCAGCTCGTGACTGGGCTAACAGCCAGCAATATAAATTTAAATTATTCGTTATCATCGCGTCTCCTTCACGGGTCTTTCGGCTATCCCATAATAAGAGCAAAACTGTTCCACTTATCTAATTTTAATTTTATTGTCGGAGGCTAGCTGCAGTGACAGAGGGGGTTGGGTTTTATTATACTATTTGTTTTTGCTTTCGACGCCAAACTTAATGTAAATAACTTTTATTTTCTGTCTTCGCGATAAAGGATAATATTATATTACTAAACTTTCTTTCCTCTAGCATCCTGCCTCGATAAATTTCATATCTTATCTTAGCAGTAATTAAAATTGACAAAGAGACCCTCCAGTTGTCTGGGACCACCCGAAATTAGACATACGCGTTATAGTAGCTTGTTAGTGATAAATTTATGATTTTGTAACAAAGAATTGGCGTGGTTATTTGCATAATATATGAAGCTAAGTTGAAGTACTGGAAGGGTTCCTCGGATAATAAAACTCTAGTGTATGTTTATAATTGTTCCGAAATCTAAATTACTATGAGGAAACGACGGGGTTTTTATTATCGAAAACAAATACAGGGTGTTTCTTATAAGTATGGCATAAATTAAGGGGACTTTGAGTCGAAAATGCAACTTCTATGACATTTTGACCCTCGATTTTGACGACCGGGCCACTGTTTTCGAGTTATGATTTGGAGTATTTTATGGATTACCCCTTAAATTTGATTAAGAAACTGAAAGACAATGATTTCTAATTTAATTTAGGGGTCATCCCTAAAACACTCAAATCGTAACTCGAAAACGGCAAAATTTCATAGAACACTTTGGACTCAAAATTGACCAAAGAACATCCCCCTTAATGTATGACAGACTTATTAGAAACACCCTGTATAATGAAGCCTGCTTTTATTATATAGTTGCTTAGAAACTTGTTAGTTGCTACACCCAATTTAAAATTAGTGACTAAATTTTGTTCGCTCTAAGAAGATTTAACAATTAAAAATCGATTTAGGCCTAATTATATTTTGAATTTGGAAAAGGCAATCCCAATTAAGGTTAAGTTTATGCACCTCTAATTAACCGTGATATTAGGATCATCCTTATTAGTTCAGACTCGTTTTAATTGGGTTGAAAAACTAAAAGAACTGTATCTTATTTACATATTTAGAAAATATATTTAAAAGTTTTTTTAAAATATTTTAGTAGTAGTCGGGTCGCTTCCTTATGTTTGGCGCAAATAATCATCTTTTTAATGTTTATTTAAATCTCAAAAAACTTGGGTTTAAATTCGCTATTTGGCCACTAAACTGTGTAATCAAGAAATGTTTTTTTGGTTATAAAGTAAACATTTTTGGGGTGATAAAAATATTTGAAATATTGTCAGATAAAATTTTCCAAGGTCGAGAGCGAGTCAGACTTAAACCCTCCTCAAGAGGTTCCAAATATTTCTTTTTAGACTTTGGGAGGCCATAAAATAATATATTTTAAGTTTAAAAGCAAGTAAAGTAAAATAAGTTATTCTTACATTTGCAAGCGGCTGTAGTTTTGCAGCAGTCGCACTTGCACTCAGGACCGCACTTGCATTCGGGTTGGCAGGTGCATTTTCCAGCTAAAATAAACGAAACATTTATCAAATATTGATTGAATTTATTATAAATTCCCACAAAATGTTTTATTTTGTTAACATAATAGGTACAGGTTTAATGATGAAGTGAATAACCCCATTTTCCCCTGGGTTACCTATAAAATTTATTGACCAAGAGAAAACGCAGAATTTAAGCGAGTAAGTTTAGTTAACTACAGTTTGGGTGCTCCTCTGCACAATACACATTTTCCACAGAGAAAATAGTACGTGGAATAAAAAGTACTATACATAGTTTTCAGAATAGAAGGAATTATACCATTTACACTAGGAGGCCACACTACTTGGTACTGCACTTTGTACGCCAAGTAGCCTGGCATTCTGGTGTAAATGGTTTCAATCCTTTTAGTCTGAGAACTGTACGTGTATAAATCGTAGTTACAACCCAAACAATCGTGCTAAGGAATTACAAAAGCAGGACACTCTCAGCATTCAGGCTTAGAATACGCCATACTTGCAGCTAAAATCTTATATTTTAAGTCCCTTCTTAGGCTAGTTCCAAACGTAAATGAATATAGAGAGGCCAACCACCTGTGTACACGCTGTACCTTTGACTGTACAAAAGGGATTACACGTAATCTTTAAAACCCTTGCCTTTGGTAATGTTAAATTAATTACTACTAATCCGTAATCGGTGTACAGGGGACTTGGGAGTGGTTATCCCCTCGATTAAGTCATACTTTTAAAAACTATAAATAACAAAATAAAATGAGCTAATATTTTACTAAATAAAGTGAAAACGGCAGCTATCTACCTTCCACTACATTAGACTGAATGGGAAGTTAACATGAAGTGCCACGTCCCAATATCTTTAGTTTCGCGCCAAAATAAAAAAAGTTTTTCTCACCTTCTTTGCATTTGCACGAGTCTGGCATGGTTGCTTGAAAGGCGGTGTTGTTCTTGAGAACTCAAAGAGAGATAGTTGTCAATCAGAGGAGAAGATCGTTATTGTCCAATTTGGTGGTCGCTTAGCCTTTATATGGAGGACCTCTCAGAGCGGTTTCGTGTGCAAAATTTTATTTCGCAATTACCGCGTATATAGACATGGGAGGCGTGTGGAAAAAAATGGCCAATCAGCAAAAAGAAGGAAACGGTTTGTAATCATTCGTCACGTGCTTAATACAATAAACACGCGAAATCTAGGAGCGCGTGCAATATTTTCTTTCTCCCCTCGTTTCCCGCCCCCCCCGCCTGTTTTTATTTTGGTGGTTTTTTCCGTTAACAAGTTGGTGTATCTGAATTTTTTGGGGTTTTACTTTTTAAGGTTTAAATGGTTCCATAAGTTTTAACGCGTTCTTATTGTTTGTTAGGATCGACGTATATGCGTCACAATTAATATTTAGTGTTATTTAAGCAGATCTCGAAATATTTCTTTTATTGAAGTGTAAGTACGTGTCTATTTATTTAAGAGAGAAGTAAAACGAGGTTCCTCTCTGTCCATCTCCTAGAATCTTTTCTTCTGATCTTCTCTCGACCAAACCCTAAAGGGGTATCGACGACCCCACGTCTATTTATTTAAGAGAGCAGTGAAAGGAGATTCCTATCTGTCCATCTCCGAGACTTTTCTTCTCTCGACCAAACCCCAAAGGGGTATCGACGACCCCCCACTACCCCATGCGGTTTGAAAAGCCCTAACTTACAAAGTAGCTGGCACACCCTTTTTGCATGCCATGTCATTTAGTTCTTGGAAATTCAGGCAAAAGCGCTGCAGGTGAATCAATTTTACCTACAGCAAGCGACTTTAGTAGATATTTGACCTTGAATGAACACCGGAATAGAAAATAATTTGTACCAGGAGGGTAGGAGGAAGGTTATGAAGGATAACCATTCGCGTCGTTGGAGACTCGGAATTTGTAAGAGACATGGTTCTTTATTGAGGAAGGCCTTTGACCTTGACAAAGGAGCCTGTCTCGACCCACGCTCGGTTTTCATGGCCATTGGCCAATGTTTGTACTTTGTAACCATGTTTATTACCGAAAGAAGAACACTTTTGAGTTTATAATATTAGTTTCCCATTTTTATTTTAGGGGTGAAGCTAAATAAACGGATATTTCCAATCCAAATACTTCAAGTTGAAACCCTCCTATTATCTTTTAGGAAGGAATTGAAAACAGTACCCCCAAGTTCCCACTCCTTATTTAATTCTTAGAAAATGGTAGTTTTTCGCTCCGTGTTTAAAATATTTGGCGCCTTTTTTCAATTTATCAATGGGTTTGGGTGATTATTAAATGAACGATTGCGTTTTTGGAAACGAAAACTAAGGATTATATCATCTCAATTTCCAAGGTTTTTGATAGGCTATCGCGGCGTAGGATGGATTATATGATCCCCCTAATCTTACATTTCCTGTTTCAAAGACAATCCTTTGTATTCGAACTTCGTGAGAACTGATGCCCTTAGGGAGGGCACAGTATCGTATAACTTGCACCCGACACCAAGAGTTGATAAACAGGAATATTCTCTATGATCGTGGCTAGTTTTCGTTATAGACGAATTATCTCTAGAGGAAAGGCACACTTTTCAATATGCACTCCCGCGTTCGCACCAAAAATTCCCCTCTGAAATTTTCTACTCTCTCATCAAGTGTGTTAAGAAGAAATTTAGTGATTCATCTTTTCTTAAGTTTAAATTTATTATTTAGATTGCTCATTGCTAGATAGAAAAATCGTAAAATGTATAAAAGAGTTATATAGAGCAGCGTCGCGGCACGCCATATTAACTACTCGTACAACTTTATGTAGTCAAAGGCAGGGAGATGCCATTACACTTTGTTCTGGGTTCTAGAAATTTCCCCGACAGAAATAGATAAACACGCGTAATCTTAAATGCTATTTAAGCTTATATTTTATTTTAGATTCTCCAGTTTGTTTTACAGTATTTACAAAGTTTTTTGAAACTACAAATATTCTTTAAATTATAATAACATTTAGTTTATTTCCGTCTTTCAAATGGATCACTCCAAACTTTCATACCTATAAAGATACATGTACATATATCACTACGGTTTTTCGCGCCATTAAGTGGTTTCATAGAGAATAATCCGAAGGAGTAGGAGCACTTCCCACGTGCACCATGGATATGTAGAAATACTAACGTTAGTGGTATTTCTACATATCCACGGATGTACTAAGTTACTAACCCCCAGGTTGTATGCTTTCTTGGTTAATTCCGGCGCGGTTTTTTTCTTGTATTTTTTCTGGAAAGTGAATGGGAAATTAATTTGGAAGAAATTTCCCACATGATAAATTACAATTTCTTACTATAATCGTCTGTATGAGTTAAAGGGTATACGATGATGGGATATAAGAAAGCGCCTATAATTCCTACGAACCCTCCAAAAAACGCGAAGGATTTCCATCCTGTCATATGCAATACGCGATTACTCATATTTTCCAAGAAATGTAATTAAATACAGACTAATTTAAATCATTACTCGTAAGACGAAGACGCCATTTAATCTCCGGAAACACTTCTTTTTAATATTACTATCATAGTAGTTTTTCCACTAAAATAATCTACCATGACTAGCTGTGGCCCTTGAAGATTGTAGAACTCAAATTTCGCGGGGTGTATCTCGGACTTGAATTGTGTGTCCGTATAGTATATTTCTACTGCATTTTGATGGGAATGGAAGCCTCCGAAAAGGTCACATATTTTTTCTAATGTCTATGGACCCGGCCCTCCCTTTGTCGCGCCTCTAAGTCTTGAAGATGGAAAATTTTGCATATTTTTATAAAAAAGTGTAAAAATGAAAGGAATTTTATCTTTAAAAAAATCAACCCACTTCAAAGAAAAAATACAACACTAGGACAACCAAATGGTACTTGAATATTTTCAGTAAAAAAAAAAAGATGTTTTTGATTGTGAAGTTGACAAAAACTTGCATGGTACTCATTAGGAGCCTGACAGCTCGTTAGAACCCGATCAACTTAAAAAAGCTCTAGAATATGAATTAAGCTTGGACAACAGTGACCTTCGTAGCCGAGCTTGGTATCACGGAACCATACCGCGTACCAGAGCTGAAGAACTCTTAGTAGAAAATGGCGATTTCCTAATTCGTGACTGTACATCTCGTCCTGGAGATTATGTTCTAACTTGTAAATGGAAAGGAGCTCCGTTACATTTTGTCATCAATAAGGTAATACAACAACCTAACACCGTTTACGAGAAGATTCAGTTCCAATTTGAGGATGATTGTTTTGATACTGTACCTGGTCTGGTTACCTATTATGTTGGGAACAAAAACTCCATCTCAGCAGCCTCAGGGGCTGTCATTTCCAAACCTATTAATCGAACAATGCCATTGAGTTATTACGCAACTCGTTACGGATTAGCTAAGAAAGAATTGCCCAGTTATACTTCAGTTGGTGGAGGTGGACAAGATACTCCCGCTCAAACGCCAACCGAAACTCAAAACGTTCCTATAAGAAATAATAAATCACCTTTACCACCCGCCTTACCAGCTAAGCAAGGTTACGCCGGTGTGGAACAAGTACGCTACCACGCTACAATACCCCAACCTCATACTGAACATTTATCAGATGGTGACGAATTGCCACCCCCTAAACCCAGCAGAATATCTGTAAATCGTCAAATTGACATCTCTAATATACCAGTTCAAAACTCAAACCACGTTTACCACGAACCAGTTTTTGACTCAAACTCCGTGAATACTACTCCAACAGCAGTGTCTTACTCTCAATCCTCAAAAAGTGGATCTCGGAAAACATCGGGGGAAACTAGATTCTCATTTTTAGACAGAGAAAGCGAAGGGAGTGTAACTGAAATGGCAGAAACAATTGACGAAGAACTAGATCCGACTCTCTTGCATTCCATACCTGATATGGACCCAGTATCCCGATTCCAGTTGGATCTTTTCACCACCGCCTTGTTGCCCAATGAAAATAAACCATTGGAAGCGACGTCTCTTCTCAAAGTCCGATCTCTGATTATGTCAGCGCCTCCCAAAATGCTGGCAAATCATCTGACTAGATCTGATTTGGAGGTTTTGAAATGTTCCCAAGATTACGATTTGGGGTTAGGTGTAGTGTCAGGGTTGGAATTATTGGTTTTACCGCAAGGAATGCAACTTTGCACAGATTTGCTTGAAAGGTATAGAACCGAGACTTAAAAGTTCGTGCAGGGTTCATACACAGATCCATAATTTTTGTATGAATTCTACAATGAAATCTAATAAACGGATGTCCGTCTTAAAGGTTTAAATTCTTCCAGGACCAATTGTTTGAAGTACTTTGTGGCCATATTGGTTCTCACTTGCGGCAGCGAAATGGAGAGAGCTCAAATGATTCATAAATGGATCCAAGTTGCAGCAGATACTAAAGCAGCCTTAGGAAATCTTTACGGATTTACCGGATTAATGATGGGTTTGGCGCTACCACAAGTTGATAGACTAAAATCCACATGGCTAACCCTTAGAAGACTTCACACTGAAAGCGCCCTCATGTTTGAGACCAAACTTCGACCAACCTTAAAAGCTATGCAAGAATGTACAAACCCTCAAGCTCCCAATACCTGTATCCCGTACCTTTATTCCCTGGCTACCATTTTACAACGACATTTACAAGTTGTAACGTCGGAACCAGTACAATGTCAGCAACAAAATACAAACACACCACCTCAAGTCACTCTTAGCGGAAGTCACTCTCCATTAAACAATTATCCTACATTGGGGTTGCAATGGGAACAAACTTGCGCCGATTACGGATTGCAACTTCTTCTATCCCATTTGGATAATGGAAGAAAAAACGCGGCCAGTATCGGGACTTACAAACGAAACAGCGAAATCGCCTTGGAAGGTGCCAAATTTGATGATCAGTTATTGGACGTCTTTCATACTGAATTTCATCTACGTTTCCTATGGGGAAGTCGCGGAGCCATTGTGGCGAGCGCCGAAAGACACGCAAAGTTAGAGCAGGTCTTAACTGTTATGTCAGAGAGATGCGAACTACCCGTAGAAGGCAACTAAGACTTCAAAAATTACTCCCTGTTAGGGTTATCTAGGGACATAGTTTGATTACTTCCTATCATGTCCCTAACCCCAATGGGATGAATAAGATTTAAGTACCGGTAAAAGAATGAGTTTTTGTCCCCTTAATGTTGCGAGTGATTTTTATTTTACTCTAATAATACCAATGCTATATCATTCATAACATTACCATAAAAATCTCAGCTATTCCATTTATTTAGATTTATATATATATTTTTAGTTCAACTCGTTTTCGTTATTTTTCTTAGATGCATTATATTTTTTTTTATTGAACAAAAAAAGCTTTGATCTTTATTTTCTAGTCAATTATATTTTGTTTTTTAGTGTTTTAAATTAAAAAAAATATATGTTCTGTTTTGTAGTTTTAATGTTCCCTTCATTAATTACAAACTAATTAATAATAATATGCAAAACTTAAGCAACGCTCAATGTGTCTAGCCTATTGTGGTCTTCCAAAATTAATTCCTTATAGCTTTCTACGAACGTAAAAGACAAAAGAAATCAAGAAAACAATATCTTTCAAAATGGGATCATATTTTATTTATTTATTCTTCAAATATTAATTTCCACCCAAAAATCTCTTGAAATGAAACTTTCTTATTTTTAATTTTAGCAATAATAATAAAAAGTATCTTTTCCCCACTCAGTTTTTGACATCCACTTCCATGTCTTTCTCTTTCTGCTTTTCAAGTAATTTTTCTCTCGCCTAGTTAAATTAATTAATTAAACGCCAATTTAATTATTAATTAAGAGTAAAAACTAAAAAAATATTGGTCTACTTTTTCAACTAGCGGTACTAGTTTCTTTTCTTCAGCCAATATTTTAATAATTCCATAATCAATGGAAGATAATTGTGTTTTCTGCGAATGTTTTCAGTCTAAAATGATAAAGGAAATAATTAAGTTATTAATAACAGTTTGCAAACGTTACACAGGGAGCCCACCGGTCCTATAATTCCTATAAATTCCTATATTTTTGAACCTGTCCTATATTATCCTATAATTTCATGAAAGGTCCTATAATATCCTATATTTTTGACTTAGTCGAAGTTTTCGTATAGTTTAGCATCAAATCTATCAAAATTTAGCTTTTTTTATTATCGAGATCACATTTGAATGGAGACCGAAATTGCGGAGCTCGCTTAGGATTTTTTATATATTATATTATGTTATATTTTAATTAAGTTCTTCTGAGTTTTCAAAGTAAAATCCAATTTGTTATTTTTTGGGATTTTTCTACATAGTTTAAGCCCAAAATTGTATTATATTAGAGCATTTTTAGTCCTATATTTTCCTATAAAAACACGTGATTTTTTCTCCTATAAAATCCTATAATTCCGGAAAAAAAAATCCTATTTTTCCTATAAGGAATTTAAATTTAACAGTGGGCTCCCTGAAAGTAGTTAAACATTTTGTACCTTATATTGTTTCATTTTTCTATCTTCTTCATTTAGCAAAAAATGCAATTGACTGAGTTCATTCTGCAATTCAGAATTGCTTAATTCTGATGATGGTGATGATTCTAGTCTTTGATGAAGTTCTTCTAAACGTTTCTGATACAACATTTTACGGTCAGAGATAATTGCCATGAGATTGAAGTGAATTTCCCCTTCATTATATCTGAAATTTCAACCCTATTTAAATTAAACCTATTAAGTAATTAGGAACAGCATTAATAATTGCATTACTTTAGAATTCTCTGCTCAATAATTGGCCTAACCACGTCTATCCAGTCCACACCCGATGGTATGCCACCCAAATCAATTGGACCATCTTTTAGTCCATCTAGCTCATATAATCTCCCATCAATAGGGACGTAACCGACAAAATGATACACATCATCATCTTTATTAGCCCCTTTGCAATCAAATTCAAACATCTGTTGCCTTGAGAAGCTATTATGAACTTCTTTGATTACGTTAGAATTGCTCATAGCTAGTCCTTTCATCTAAAATAATTACTATTCAGTATTTAAGATATTAGTTTATGAATTTAATTAACAGGGTTCGTACAAAATTTTTGGAATGAAATTCCCCGACTTTTCCAGGTTTTCCCTGACTAAATTCCACAAATTTCCCTGACCATATGCAATAACTTACAAGGCGGTAAATATATGAAAACCAATCAAAATTCACTCAAATCATTTTTGCACGAGTTGTCATTGTTATAAAGATAAGCCAATTAATTCGTTTAAATTTAACCATAAGTAAATCATAAATAACCGGAGCGAGCGAAGCGAATTTGGGGTTCTGCTCAAGTCTCAGACAACACTTTTTTGGTCACCCTTATACTGTTATCCAGACTATCAATTTCCCACCAATATATTTTTCCCTGACATTTCCCTGACTTTTTAGGCCCATTTTCAATTTCCCTGACTTTTCCCTGACCTTTTAGGCCCATTTTCAATTTCCCTGACTTTTCCAGGTTTTCCAGGTCGTGTACGAACCCTGATTAAGCTCACCATGGCATCAAATGAGCCACAGAATTCTTTAAATGAACCTAAGGTATCGCCTAACGTTACATCACTGTGTTTACAATTTAATAAGATACTTAGAATGGCTTGTGTAGCGCAGGCATTATTGATAACCTTTCAGAAATTAAAAAAAAACACAAAAAAAACCTTGAATAGGAATGAAGCAAATTGCTTCGATAAATAACTGACTTTCAAAAGTGTTATAATACTTGTTTAGCAAAAAAGATCTTTTCAAGTCGACTATCGGCAACAATTGAACCCGAAGGCTCGTCTCCGGGAAACCATTTAAATAGAAATATTAGTCCATGGACGGGCCTGTAGAAAGACTGGAAATTTATAACCTCAGACTTAGAAAAGTCACGTGATAATTAAGCTTACTTTAGCTTTTCAAAACTCTCAGGGTCCAGGCTGTAAAGCTCTTCAACTTGTACTCCTTTAACGCCTAATTAATATCCAGACTTAGCTTTTAAACGATTTAATTGAGAATATTGCAATTAACACACCAAACCCTCTTATTAACTCTGTGAAAACCCCGGGATCACTTTCGATCAAACACCAATCCCCAGCGCTTGACATTGTAATTTGACTTTTTTAAGCACTTCTATCCTTCTGAAATTACTATTATTTAATTTAGAACCATAATAGCTCTTAAATTTGGCGTTAAATTTACCTTGTCACGCTTTCGCCTCACAATTTGATGTTAAGCCTAAGCCTAGCTTTTGAATTACTGGAAACTGAACCATGGCTGAACTGAATCGATTTCAACAGATTTAGCAATATAGTGTTTGTGTGGAGTCTGTGGACTCTGTGGTCTGTGGAGGCGGCAAAATTAGGCATAATTTTGACGAAAATCGGTGCTTTTCAAGTGTTTCTTTTAGCAGAGAGAATTAATTCTCTCTACTTTTAGAAGCAAAATTGCTGAGAAATAGTGAATTTGGCAATCAGTAACAATTATTAATAATTCATTTGCTTAGGTCTATCAGTATGTTTTATATTTTATTTTATATTATTATATGTAACACAATTATCTAGTTAAAGCGGTGAAATAGACATTAAAAAAAAAATAGGTTCAAAGGGGAAAGTTCAGCAACGGCGGGGGGGGGGGCGGTAGAAATAGTACTCGGAACAGCAGGCTGACGAAAATGAGCTCTCTGCGCAACTATTCACGCATTTTAAAAATTCAAACTAGGCTTAACGAAATCGACGATGGCGGAGTAGCCGTATTAGCTAATTAAGCAATTTCAATCAATTTAAATCGGTTTTAATTGCAATTATTTGTTGGATCACTTAAATAATAGTTAGATTAACTGATTATAAGTAGAAATAGAGCAAAATTAGGCAATTATTTTCGGATATTTAGAAATATTTTGGAATAAAAATAATTTTTCCAATCTACCATTGCATTAAGCAATTAAAATAGCTTTTAATTGCGATTAAACGTTGAATAGCGTTAATAATGGTTAGATAAACTAATTCTGAATAGAAATTTATCAAAATTAGGTAGTTATTTTCAGATAATTAGAAATATTTTTGGAATTAAAATAATTTTTTCGGTTTAACATTTATTATTTATTTACAGTGATGCAAATTTTGGAAAAGAAAGCGGAATCAACATGAAATAAGGGATGGTTGATGCAATTGACGATGGAAATAGAACACCTACTGAATAGTACAAATAATTTGTATCATCTCAACCAACTTGGGGCTTTTTCGGATCAACAACGTGACAACTGAGAGTCATCTCTTCAACATGGATAACCCGTAAGTACTTAAGTAACCATTTTGAAAAGGGAGGGCCGTGCTTCATTTTAGATCAACAGTAGGCTACTGTAGGGGTGCAGGAAGGGGGGGGGAAGGTTGTTACTGAATATATCAAGGTAGCAGGCTGCCAAGGGCTTGGGATCTATAAAAGGTGGAAGTTTGTAAACCCTTGGTAACCTCACTGCTTTAAAGACAAAACAATCCTAGCATTCGTCAGACCTGTCTTACCCGATCAGCGTTTTACTTCACCAAATTCGCCAAACCAATACCACCATGTAGATGTAAAGGAAAGAGCCTACGTTAATACCAGCCCAATAGGGAGCTAATAGTTCTGACCCTGAAACGTCACACCCTTCTATCTCTTGCTGGAGTTTCATCCCCCTAACGGTTGGAAACAGTATTCTACGTGCAAAAATGCCAACCAGAGAGGGGCTGCGTGACGTCAGACTATCTCTTCCCCCTAGCCTATTGTTAGCTCCCTATAGTCCGATTTTTTTTTGTTGCAAATTTAGTGACCTTGATCCCAGTGTCTTTTAGCTGTATTTTCTAAGCATGGGCAGAAGTAAATGAACCGAAGTTACCGGAGAGGGCAAAATTTGTATAATGCGTTTTCCATAACGTGGGGGTAGTAAAAATCAAGGTAGCTGTACCTCTACCTGAATCGTCTCGAAATTTAACGCTGGCACCAAAGACCATAGTTACAGCTTGGTTACAAATCCGCGCAATATCGTTAGTATGAATAAATAGTCGTTGTTTCAGAAATAGGCGTCTGCTTCTATCTTAGGAGCCTAGGCCCTAGGCTTACGTTTGATAATGGATGAAAACAAAGCGGATGATCTTTTGAAATACCTTTCAAATATTAATCGACAATTTGTGACTTCAAGACGGGAAAGATTTATTGAAATTCTAAAGTCAGACATTGGACAATAGTATGTTAAAAGTCTTCTTAATCTACTCGAAAAGTTGTTCAAAGAGTGTAAACCTCAAATCCCTAAGAAGTCGCCATTTTTAAAAACTCTAACTAATTCCCGGAAAATCCGGTTACTCGAACATTGGCCGCTTGGTGGCGTTTTCAAAATTTTGGTGACTCGAAAGAGTAGAGGAGCGAGACTATCGTCGGGGTTGAAATATGGTGGTTTGTGAGGAACTTGTGCTTAATGAATAAACAATAGGACTCCGGTAACTTCGGTTCATTTACTTCTGGCATGGGCGAATACCAATTTTTGACTGTCGAGACGAATATCGAATAGTGAAAAATTTTCTTATCGAATACCGAGACGAATAGTTGTTTGGGAACCGAATATCGAATAATTAGGCTTAACTTAAAATTGCCCTTATCGAATAGTTATCGAATAGTCAGAAATAGAAGGATTAATTAAAATCAATTTAAATTATATTTAGAATTTAGATGCGCTATAGAGTAGTAGCACTTCAGGCCTATTTTCCCATAGAAACTTATACATTAAAAAGTGTAACTGCCATTACTTTTTTAAAACATTTTTAGGGTTAATATTTTTGTTTTCTTGAATAGTTAATCGAATATTTAACGAATAGTTAATCGAATATTTAACGAATAGTTAATCGAATATTTAACGAATAGTTAGTCGAATATTTAACGAATAGTAGGCCCGAATAGTAAAATTCACTATTCGATATTTGTTCGAATACCCGAAATGGGGCTTATCGAATATCGAGACGGTTATTCGTCTCGATATTCGATCGAGTTATTCGTGTTACTCGAGTATTCGCCAATACTTTTAGCTGTATTTTCCTATACCATTACCAGTGTGTGTCCACCATTATTGAAATGCTTTGAACCTTAAATAGTCGTGCGAATTTAAGCTTTCAAACCTATATAACTTGACCAACGCCGGGAGGGGGGGGGCGGTTAAACTGGTGTTTGACCCATTGAATACAAATCGATTTTGCTACTTATAAACTTGATATCGTATCAAATTAAACCAATTTAACCGGAAAGACTTTATATTAGAAACTGGTTTTCACTCATTAAAATTTCACCCTTTTTTTTAAGTCTGTCACTTTTTTTTTAATTTGTCCCTGACCGACATGAACGATATGCTGAACGCGGTTCGATGAACTTGAACAAAAAACTAAGCCTCATTTCCTCCCAGTCATAACATGAAAAACAACCATTGTTAAGTCTATAAATGAAAAAAAAAAAAAAAAACAAATTTCAATGGCAAAAAAAGGCTTAGCCGTGAGGTAATAATTTAGATTTTTTTTTCTAAAATGGGTAGTTTTGAATTTGTAAAACCACCAGCCAGGAGCCCGGGAAAGAAGGCGTTGAACTCTGTCGATTTCTTTTTTGTTATTGTCAGGTTCCGGCTATATTTAGACTACGACTTGTATTAGCCTATTGTTAATAACATAATTTAATGCTGGTATTATAGACTAGCCGATAAAAACAAAATTAATTAGATTTTGTTTGAATTTTAGGCGCCCTCGGCGGCCTTTCATTAGGTTCATAATTATTATACACTTTGTAAGATTGCTGTAAACAAAAGTTTCATATTAAGAGAAAGTATCACGATACTTTAATCTTTAAAAATTGCGAAGGATTTTTTGACAACATTTCTTGTGATTTTCGCAACATCACAATATACGCATGCAAGATTTAAAAACTTTTGTCTTTTGCTTGGACAGAAAGATAGAAAAATCTGAACTCGTTCTGTTCTTTATTTCGCGATACTTAACCTTTAAAGAGGTCATTAACATAAACTCGTAGAGCTTAATTAGTACTATTTTAAAGAAGGGCATCTTTTGTTTCTCTTTATAAATTGGCGAGAGGTTATCGCGGACCGGTTCGTTGTTATAGCGGCTTTTTCTTGCCCTTGAGAATTATACGGAAACAAATTATATGAAACAGTTCTGTAGTCGATCTGTCTTTATTATTATTCAATTTCGGGCCCGTTCGAGCTCGGTTAATGCTAGTTGAGAAGCTTCAATTACGGAAATAAGATAGAGGATCTATTTTTAAACAGGTGCGGGACTATATAGGAAATGAGGATAAAGTGCCATGGTTTTTTAACCCAACGTTACCTTTGCTATCAGAATGCGTGATTTTGTTTTGAGTAGATAAGACTTAATGTTCTTCATGTGGGAGGCCTACCTCAAGTTATAAGCTAGGGCAAGGACTGATGGGCTAAGAATGAAGTCTGATTCAAACCAGACCCAATTTTAAATGAAATACATGGGTTTTTTAACTGTAACTACTAGCGTTTTAGTTAATCCAGTGATTAACTAAGGAAACCGATTGTTTCCTAAGTACATAAAGACATCTGATTTATTTCTGACCTTGCTTAATAGTTACTAATTAATGAACCTTAAGCTAACTTATCTAATAACAAAGCAACACAGTGGTTAATCGTTGACCAAAACAGTGGTTAATCGTTAGTGTTTATTTGTCGCTCTCAAGATGACTGTATATAAGTCAACCTTGACAATACATATATTTCTTTCATCAAAAGTAGGAAGGTTTCTTATATTACTTCTGCTTTCATGAATATCTTGTTTTGAATAGTTTTGGCAGACTTAATAAATTCACACACCCATTGCTTCATTATATTCATCAAAACATATTTATTCAGTCGCACACCATAAACATATCCCATAAATTTAAAAATGTATAATGCGAACGCGATCCTAACTCAAAACTGTTAAGCGAGTATTATAATTTTAACCCGGGCGAAACAACAATGAAACAAATAATTCAAAACATCAAGTCAAAGAATACTTCCAAAGCAAACCGGGTGTGAGATTTTAATCCAACTTAAAAAAAAGTATCGCAAGGATAAGAGACGGGGGGGGGGGGACTCGCGCTTATCATCTCTCAGGTATGCTGTAATAGCGTTATGTAAGGTGGGGAAAGTCGGTAACGTAACGTGTCTAGGTCATTATTATCTCTCCCCCCCCCCGGTTCTGTCTCTCTTCCTTCCTTGGATGAACTGGGATGACCGCTTCGCTTATTAACATAAAAAATAAGCCAATCCCGGAGGAAACCCGCATTTCTGGGCTGCTTGTTTATCATCCCCTATATAAAGAGACATCGCGTTCTGTCGAAGAAAGCCAGATAAACGTGGAACTTTGATCGCGAAAAGTCGCGGACTTCGTTCGAGGGTCGATATTTATTTGTATGTCGAAATTTGAGAAGATACTATAGTTGTGTTATAATATAGTTCCTGAGTTAACGCGTCGGTTTGAAACTAAATATGAAATATCAAGCTGTGGAAGTACTCCTAATCGTTTTAGGAACTCAGGTAAATATGCGTTCTTTTTTTTTTTTTTTAGTATTTTTGGGTAAATCGATTTTTGAAAATATCGGATAATCGTCATAGAAATTTCAAATGTGAATTAACTAGACGAGGATATTTTCCAAAATGATTTTATGCTAATTTTACAAACTCCTATCTGTCATCGAAATTTAAGTAATCGTTGAACGAATTTCTATAGCTGTCCGGGTGTTTTGGTGGTTGTATGAGAAGAGGTGTTGAGTGTTTAAATTACGAAGTAGTTGCCAAACACGATGAATACGAAGAACGCCAATACCCAGCTACTACCTGGGTCAGTACCAGAATTGAAGGCCCTTCCCTAAGCGAGGCGTCTAGAGCCATGTACAGGAAGTTGTTTTATTACATTCAAGGAACGAATGAGCAAGGTTGGTTAGTTGGCTGGTGTTTTGGTGATGGGTAGTCGAACCATGCTCGAGCGAAAGAAAGTTAAAATTTGGCGCCAATGGTTTAGCCGCCTTTGTTAACTCGACGACACCAGTTCGAACGAAAATTCAACCATGTGATGGGGCTACTTGTCCAAGCGTTTTCACCATGTCTTTCTTGATTCCAACGGGTTTGCGCAGCCCACCGCTTCCATCTGATCAGGCGCTATTTTTGGAATCTGAACCTCCTAAGAAATACGTCGTTAGGTGAGATTTACTTAAGGTTTGATACTTGATAGGGCTAGCTAGTGTCGAAAGTTTATTAGGTCACCGGTACTCTTTTGGTTTAGCTTTTTTGTTAGTGGAATCGTTGTTGGGATGGGGTTAAATGGAATATTTTAAACGCAGGACTTTTGGTGGTCGACCAACTGAAGTAGATTGGATCGAAGAAAGTCAAAAATTATTGGCGTACGCCAAGAAAGACCATTCGGTCGAGAAGACCCATTATTTTACCGCCTGGTATGATCCACCACTACAAATTTTCAACCGATTGAACGAAGTTTGGTTAGAGGTCAGACAAAATCCTTCTCTCGATAAGAATGACCTCCTTTAATTAAGAAACATTAACCACCCCCGCAATTTAAGAACTGAAACGTACAATTTACATTAAAAAGGTGGTTTAACTATTTAATTTTTATTGCCATTTTTTTCCTATGTTTAGTTTTTATTTTAGGGTAGTTTAAATTCATTTATGTTCTTTCGCATTAATTTATTTTGACGTCAAACATTTTTTATGCCATTTTATTATTATTATTTAGTTAGTTAGTTAGTTTAGTTTAGATTAATTAGTTTAAGCTTAGGAGTTCCCACCGAACCATTTAAAAATAAATTAGTAATTATATTTCAACTTGCAAATTGTTAAAAGTTTATTATTTTTTTTGCCAATTTTTACACTTCTGTAAGTTAAGAAATTAAAATTTTATGTATCAAATTTTAGTTTTTAATAAAATATGCTAATAATAAAAAATAAAAAAATTAATAATTAAGGATGTCTTATTAATTTGTTGCAGTACGAAACTGAAGAAATAATTTTGCCACCTTGGTGTTCTTACTTGGCGTGTTATTTATAATTAATTGTCAGGTACTAAGGCTGTTTTACGTGGAGTAGTTTTATGGTAATGAGAATGTTTTTCCTTAAATATTACTCCATGGTGGCAGATTGCTTGGAACGACGGGATTCTTCGTATTTAATTGCTCTAGTTGAATGCGATGATTTGTAAATATTTGAAAGCCTTAAAGGCTAGAAACAAAGCCATCTTGAAGCGTGCAATATCGTGGGGTGAAATCAAAGCGTAATTCTTTTTGGGGTGAACTCGTCCCACTCGACAATTTGACAAAAGATCGGCCGCTCAATTAGTCGCTGGACAATGGCACTTCGCTTAGAACTTTGCACTCTTTTGTTCCCACTCTCGGGCTATTTAGCATTTCCATGGCAACCGGTCCCTAACCATCTAGGGACGTTCGTACCCGCTCTTAAAAAAAGGAAACTTCTAATAGGCTTTAGTTTTGATGTCATGGCTGGAGTAGAAGGGAAAGTTTTTCCAAGCAAAAGTCAATGTTTGCGCCTTGTAGTCTAGAAAATGAGATTGCCTTTAGAGTTGATCCTCGAACCGCACGGAATTTCATTGAGTTCGTAAGCGGTTTATTAGAGATATTATAAACTGTACCTATAAATATTTTTCAACTATAACGTGGTAACAAATGTCTGAAAGGCTATCAAGTGTTGTAGGAGGGAAGTTTGATACTGGAGTGGTATAATTGGGGTTCATCCGTGGCTGTTAGTGAGTTTAACCCCCTGTCGGTGTGGAAATATTTTACTAGCTCGCGGTTACGTGTAAAATATTGCTATAACCAGGTGGCACCTATAGCTTATGCCCAACATAAAATCGCGGTAATATGGGTAAAATCAGGAGGGGGTTATGGACTTCTGGTAAAATTTACGACCGTGCATTGGGAAGGGCCCTCTCGTGCTACAGCTATAGAGCATGATTTCTACTCCAGTATATACTTCCCTACTTCAAGATGAAGTAAAGACGCTCGAGTCATTTTAAAAGAACTTATTAAACTCGACTTATCTTACATCTCTCTTCTGTAAACTTTTCGAGTTTAGTTTTCTTTGCCATGTCATATATATCCCTTCCTTTTCTAAACGATGGAATTTTGTACGTGAGGATGATACTTTAAACCTACCATCTTTTTTTTCCTCTACATTTTTTTGTGTCATTTTGAACTCATTGAGCCGGTCAAGAAGTCTCTCCCTTTCTTTCTATTTTCGGCTCGAAAGTCGAAGGCAGCCAGCGTCCTTTAAGCGGAAGTCCAAGATGATTCAATTGAGTGTCTTCGATCAAAAATTCTCCACTCGTTTTCCAATGGACTTTTAAGCTTGTGGTACGTGCTTCCCGTTTCTAGCGCCTACCATATTGAAGAGAGGGTCCCTGCGTGGTCGGTCCTACGAGAGAAGAGGTTGCTGCGTGGTACAGTTGATTCTTTTTTCTCTCTTTTGGTTGGTCCTAGCTTTTTCAAACACCTTTACTAGCAAAGGGAAATTGCGTTGCAAGATGGTTTTCAATTTCACAAGCTTCTAAATAGAAAAATGCTTCAATAAGGAGTCGCGTTACGTCCATAAACATCGGCCTTAGGGTTTATTGGTTGATTAAAAAAAGGTTTCTGGAGTTTTCCGTGTTAGGCTGCTCGTTAATGTGAATTTAGTTATCCTCTTCGTACATTTTTCTCTTGGCCTCCATTTTACAAGATGGCCGCGGGTTAGAAAAAATCTTAGTGAGTAAATTCCCTGCAAAAGTAGTATAAAGTGGGCGTTGATCATCAGTCAGTGTGTCCGTCTGTCATTCAGGACTATTGTGTTGTAGAAAAATCTTTGAGGCTAGGTTCGTCATTTCTATAGTCTGCATGTTAAAGAGTGTTGTTAAAATTTCCAGACCATCTATCACCCAATATTTGCAATGTACCACAATCCATGACATCTTAGCACCAACTGTACACTACAAACTCCTTTCGAAATAGTTGTTTATTTGCATAGCCCGTAGTTAGGTATATCTTCTCGCATTCCTGTTAGTCCCAGTGGACAGACATTGAAGAAATGTTCCCAGACTCCTCTCTATCCTTCCCTCGGGTTTGTGCTTGGTGCGAACGTGCCTTTCCTCTTTAACACCGTTGGCGATAAAAAAAGAAAGAAACCGACAGAGTAATATTTTTCTATTAGAAGGCTAACGGTGTATCCTAGCTTTTCTACCCCGAGCGAGTCAAAGTCATTACTGGTGCCACTGGAAGGCGTTACGCCAAGGATACCGCCAGGAGAAAAAGACTTCTAATAGAAAGGTCCTTGTCGGGGTTCCTTGTCCCAACAGTCGTCCGAGAAAAGAAAAAAAAAAGCCCAGCACCAAAAAGAAAATAAGAAACATTTACAAGGGGAAGTTAGGCTCGTCCGTTCGCTCTTCTTCTTTTCGGGCTTTAGGCTACCGGTTTTTTTTCTCCAGGAAATCATTACCTTTCATTACTGGATCGATTACTATTTCCCTCTTGCTAACGTCTTCTCACTTATTTTCTTATTACGCGGCTTGTTTAATTAATATTTTTATAATAAACGCTTTTGATTAGCATCCTACACTAATAGCGTCATAGTGCTTAATCTATCGTATTGTTAGTTGTTGGTGAGCTGTCACTTTTTCGACCTTTAACAGCTGACATTTTTCAATCATTAATACTGGGGACTTGATACGTATGGGACAACCTAGCCTAAGCCTAACTTCCCACGAAATGCCGGGAAAACGTCAATTGCAATATTTTTTTCTTCTCCTTCCCGTAGAAAAGACTTTTCTTAGACACTTTATTAAGAAATGTTGGGTTTAATGGTTCGACCCTATTCCGGAGGAACCGGTAAGAAATAAGCTGACCGTAAGCGACGGAGCTTGACCAGTCGTGCGGTACGCCATGCGGACTTAAGCTCACCGTGTCTTTCTCTTTCTATAAACATCCAAGGTTTCTCTTTTACCGGCTTTCGATTCGTTGAACCAAATATTTTTCCACGCGTCAGAAAAAAAACGTATATCGTACACGAAGCAGGTGGTAACAAGGATTTCATACAAGTTCCTTTGTCCTGAACTGCCTAACTTGTCTGGCCAGATGGTGTCACGTAATACACGGTTACCCCGTAAAATATTACAAATCTTAACAATTAGATACCAAAAGAGCCTATACTTTTGTATCAAAATTATTTCGAGTAGTATATAAATGAGAGAACGGGATGGGTATGAATTTTCCATAGAGATAACATGGGGTATGATACCCTATGGGAAAATTAACATTGGGTATGAAAATTCGACGGTCTCGAATTTTTCCTAAGCGGCTTTTTTGTGCACCTTGGACGGCACGGAGAGTACGTAAGTTTCACGGTAAAAAGAGAACAGAGCGGGACGGGTTAATAATAACGTTGGGTGTATAATCTCGTCTCGATTTGTCTGAATCGTCTCTCTTGGAAGGCAAGGAGAGAGCGAGCTCTAGTTTCGTTACGAAGAGAGAACTCGAGGCTTGGAATTTCATAAATTGTTTATGCGTGCATTTGTCTGCGGCGGTGGTGTTTTTTTTAATTAGATACATCGGATTATAGGAGAGAAGAAAATTAAGCTAATTTTGACGGTCTTTGAACAAATCGCGTACGGTTAGATATAAGAGATGGGGATAGTTGGGTATACGTACAGGGTGATAGAAGAAACATCAGCCATGGATGAGGGATATACCCTATGGAATATTACGATAGGTATATACTCCATGTTTTCAAGGAAGATATACAGTATATCTATAAGCTATGATTTTTAAAACGAATTATTATATAATGAGTGATGCTACTTATTTAATTTCATTCCTAATTCGTATCTGGTTTGGAACACATCTCGGAAAACAACTAAAAATGTAAGCGATTATCGTATTAAAGTTTTTCTGAGGCAGTCGTTACAAATGTATGTTATAAAATTAAGGTTGGAAGGAAACTCCTGCATAGTTGAAGCAAACTTTATGAGAGCCAACAACGAATACGTCCTTAAAGAATTGGCGTTTCTCGTTATTAAAACGGGTGAAAGTGGTGTTTACACATTTAGGTCACCTTTCCCCTACAACGAGTTAAACGTGAAAGACAAGGCTATAAACTCCTGGATCTCCAGACATATTTGCGGGATGCTATGGGACGAGGGTGAATACGAATTGGACGAATTATCTGGAATCGTCGCGTCCATATCGAAGAAAGCACCAATCCTTTACACTAAGGGGCTAGAAAAACAAGTATATCTTTCTGAACTTTTTGGAAAAACAATAATAAACGTCGAAGAATTAGGGTGCCCCAAGTACAAAGACTTGTCGAATCTCTGTTCAATAGAGTGTAAATATCACTCTGATAATAAAAACTGCGCATTATTCAAAGCGAACCAAATGAAACTATGGAATGTGTAATATTTATCTTGCGAATAAAAGTATTTTGATTTAAACCAAATATGTTTTTCATATATCACAACATGGACTTTCTAGATAGGAATTAATACGTAAACCTATTGTCGGAATGGAAGTAGGGGTTTTATTACAAAGTGCCTCAACAACTTAATCTGATTCTAATACTTTAATTTCAATATGCCGAAAATCAATTTAAAATTCGTCACTATGACGTACATGATGAAACAATATATTGTTATAAAACACCTATGACGTACATGATGAAAGAAGATATTTTTATAAAACACCTATGACAACAAAATCCTTCAAAGTTTCTAATCCTAACCCCAAAACCACTTAAAATTGATTCGGTATCTAATTATATATTTTTAAATACCGTGAAAATGTCTAGACCGATTGACCTTTAGGTCATCACTGACGTAAATGATCAGTTCTTATTACCATTACAAACATATTAATAAGTTAACGTCCAAAGCTCGTGTGTGATATTAAACAATACAAATTCCAATTTTTCGAATAATATAAAAGACCAACTCGAGAAAATAATATTCACAACCAACTCTAAAGTCTACCATGACATCCCTCGATAAAAACAAGATTGTTACCATACTAAAGTATACAGCGGCCTTGGGAGAAATACCTGGACGCCCAGATCTACCCGCTTTATCGTTCAGAACCTTCGAGGTTATTGTTCGGAAGTATCATAATGGATTTTGGGTTAATATTCAATCTATTCCCGAATCTTGCGCCATCAAAGTCTCGCTTTGCTACCACCCAAACATTGGGAAGATAAAGAAGTCATTGGGTGGCTTAACCCAACTTATTAAGGTATGATTTTAAGAAAAAAATAAATCCAATCTAGTGTATTCATTCATTTAATTTCCAAGGTGGAGAAGCTAGACCCGGCAGTAACCGAGGAAGAAGACCATCTTGCCTCCATGTTTTTAAACGCTTTTCGCCCAACTTCACAACAGCCTATACCCACCACCGTATCTATTTTGGCTCCCGTATCATCACCAATGACGGAACCAAGAAGTACACCATCAACCTCGGCAGCAACGACTTCATCACTATCTCCGGCCATCCCGCCCCAGACCGTAACAGTAGACTTTCCCTCTAAAAAGGGAACTTCGCAACAGCCTATACCCACCACCGTATCTATTTTGGCTCCCGTATCATCACCAATGACGGAACCAAGAAGTACACCATCAACCACGGCAGCAACGACTTCATCACTATCTCCGGCCATCCCGCCCCAGACCGTAACAGTAGACGTTCCCTCTAAAAAGGGAAAAAAGAGATGTGCCACGTCAACAGAAAAGCAAGCAAAGAAAAAAACTTTGAAAAAAAATATTTATAACGATGATTTGGAAAAATTACTTGCGTTAGAGCAAATTTGCCAAAAAACTTTAGCTGGCGAGTTCGATAATTTTGAAATGTAAACAAACAAACAAAGAAACAAAAATAACATTAATAAATAAAATTTCTTTAAACACACTGAAACAATGTTTTATCATAATTCCATAGGCATATTACTAAATAAAAATAGTTCAGTTAGAAAATCTCTTTATTACATAGAAATTTTTAGATAATTGTCTAAAAGCTGGAATGGTTTTTTTTTTCATTCATCTTCCCTATTTTTTAGTCTTTGATCAGGGTGTTTAAAGCTTTTCCAGTAACGTAGCAAGGAGCGTCACTTTATCGCAGATCATATTTCACGACCACAGAGGGTGTCGAGTCTTTCACATATATAGAGAGAGGATTAGGGAGAGTATTCATTACGTATATAAGATTGATTCAGACCTAGCAAATTATCAGTCGCGACGATCAACTAGACAATATGTTTTCATGCCCTTTATGCTCGAGAGAATTTTCTTTCAAGTTCCTTTTAAATCGCCACGTTCGTGAACAACATAGAAAAACAAAATATGTCTGCCATGTCTGTAATAACAGTTTTGCCAGAAGGTACAGACTAATTCAGCATTCGCGCATTCATCGGAGTTGTCCAGTTTCCCCCACGCCAGGACCATCTCACCAACAACCCATAGACCCTGACTTAGCCATCAACAACCAGGTGGGTGACTTTCTTCAAAACCTCGAAGAAGTCGCGGTTCTCGAAGACGCCATCGTGAGTTCGCGATATACCCCGCAAACGAGTGAAACGGATCCAGAATTAATAATTAAAAAAATAAAATCATCATTAATTAAATACTTGGAAAACCATTTAAGTAAGAAGCGGGGTATAAAGTGGAACATTTTTTTACGTGTGAGATACGTTCGCGAACTGAACGACGGATCGGAAGTCGAAGCATTACCCTATTTCCGAAGCCGAACTCAAACTTCCTTACTATCACATTTAATACCCAACCAAATAGACTCGTGTGTGAAACAAATGGTACAGGCGATGGAGGAATTTCAAGATATGGGCAGTGGATGGACCATAGATCGTATCTTGTTTTTTCAAGTGGATATTATTAGATACATGCCACTGGTTGGTGGTACCTATATAGAGCTTCCCCCTGAACTGAATAATCCCGGAAAAGGACTCTTAAATATTAAAACTAATGATCAAAAGTGTTTCTTGTGGTGTATTCTCGCGAAATTACATCCTCAACCTCCAAAATCACATCGCGATGATCAAAATAAATACGTAGCTTTTGAAACGGAGTTAGACTGCACCGACATTTGTTTTCCATTTGAATTAAATCCACTCAAACTTAAAAGATTTGAAAATAAAAACAATCTATCTATCAATGTTTTTGGTTACGAAAATGAAGTTTTTCCTCTCCACGTCAGCGAAAATGAAGCTCCCGAGGATCGACAAATAGACCTACTTTATTTAAAATCAAAAGAAAAGCAACATTTTTGTCTAATTACTGATATTAGCCGACTATTAAGTCATTTCACTAACCATAACGGAAAAATTTACGTGTGCCGTTATTGTTTACATCGTTTCGCGGGAAGAAACTCAGAACGAAATCATAGAGAACACGTGAAAAACTGTAACGTGCACAGTCCACAACTCGTTAAAATGCCACACAAAAAACCCATCTTGAAATTTGAAAAAATTGATTGGCTTCAGAAGGTAGGAAGTCATTTGGAATTTCCATAAGTTCTTAGTCTTAATAAATTTATTTTTAGGTCCCATACGTCATATATGCGGATTTTGAATCTATAATTGACAAAATCCAGACTTGTTACCCAGATTCTTCAATCTCATCAACAACCAAACTTTCTGAGCACGTGGCGTGCGGTTTCAGTTACGTCGTAATAGGACCCGACGGAAAGCCAAATGCGCCTGTAACATATAGGGGAACCGATGCCATAGACATTTTTCTCGAAAGTTTGTTGATGGAGCGAGACAATATCACTGAATTATTAAAGGAAAATATTCCTATGGATCTGAGTCCAGCCGAGGAAGAGTTATGTCGTAAAGCGACTCATTGTTACGTGTGTGAGGACGTCCTTACACAGGATGATCCGGGAGTCAGAGATCATTGCCATTATTCTGGTAATACGAACATAAATATACTGTAAATATTAATAAAAATTAAATAATATTAATTACTAGGGCGTTTTCGTGGAGTCGCGCACAATTCTTGTAATTTAAAGTTGCGAGTAGGAAAGTTTACTCCTGTCATAATGCATAATTTGTCACGGTATGTTCTTGTTTTAACATTAAATATTAACTATAATAAACTATATAAAATTTTCAGTTATGATGCCCATCTTATAATGCAAAGGATAGGGCTTCAAAAAGATGAGAACATTTCGTGTATCCCATCTAACAGTGAAACGTATATCAGTTTCACTTTCGGTCGCTTACGTTTCATCGACTCAATTCGTTTTATGCCCGCTAGTCTAGAAACTTTAATTTCTAATTTGGCCATGGGAGGTAGAGAAAAATTTCCCATCTTGAACTCTTTCTATCCCGCTCATCAAGTCCCGTATTTACTGAAAAAATTAACCTATCCCTACGACTATATGAGCAACGTCGAGAAGTTTCAAGAGGTCGAACTTCCACCCAAGGAAGCCTTTTTCAACGCTCTAACTGACGAACACATATCGGACGAGAGTTACGAAAATGTTCGTCAAGTGTGGGACATTTTTAACATCCAAAATCTAGGTATTATCTATGGAAGATTTTTAAAACAAAAGTGAAATTAATGGTGGTTTATTAACAGGGGAACTCCACGATTTATACGTGCAGGCGGATACCCTTCAACTCGCCGACGTATTCGAAAGTTTCCGCGCTATGTGCGTAGAATACTACGGTCTGGATTGCGCGCATGCATACACCGGACCGGGATTTGCCTGGGAGTCCGCGCTTCATATGACCAAAGTGAAGTTGGAGTTACTTCTCGATATTGATATGCACTTGTTTATAGAACGTGGTATTAGAGGAGGGGTGTCTATGATTAGCCATCGCTTCGCGGAAGCGAATAACCCGTACATCCCCGAAACCTACGACCCCAAGAAAGAGAGTAATTACATCATGTACCTCGACGTTAACAACCTTTATGGTTTCGCCATGGTCGATTATCTACCCACGAGTAGATTCGCTTGGGTACCAGTCGAAGACCTCCTCGACTACGCTCATAAACACGTGCTTTCTCTATCAGACGAGTCTCCTTACGGTTTCATTTTGGAGGTTGACTTAGAATATCCCGCTGAACTTCATCACGAACATAACTGTTACCCTCTCGCACCCGAATCTCAAAGAATAAAAACGGAACAATTTTCTTCTTATTACAAACTGATGCTACAACGATTACACCTTCCGGAGAAAGACACCCTACCTAAACTAGTTCCCAATCTTTACAACAAAGAGCGATACGTAGTTCACTATCGCAATTTGAAATACTACGTATCGAAAGGACTTAAACTCACGAAAGTTCACCGTATACTATCTTTCGACCAAAGCCCCTGGCTTCGCCCCTTCATAAATTTTAATACTGAAAAGCGGAAACTTGCCACCAATAGTTTTGAAAAAGATTTCTTCAAACTTTTGAACAACTCGTGTTTTGGTAAGCAAACCGCAACATAAATAGAAAAAAATGTTGCAATCTAATTTAATATATAAATATATAAAAGGTAAAACGATGGAGAACTTGAGAAACCGGATAGATTTTCATCTCGTACAAACACCCGAGCGAGCCATCAAGAAAGCGTCCTCTCCGGCATTTGAAAAATTTACGATTTTTCACAACGAACTCGTGGGTATCCATATGAAGAAGAAGTCGCTTACTTTGAACAGACCAATTTACACTGGATTCACCGTTTTGGATCTTTCGAAACTAACTATGTACGAGTTTCATTACGAGTACATGCGAAAGACCTACGGTGACAGGGCTCAGTTACTTTTCACGGACACGGACAGCCTCACGTATAATATACAAACGGACGACGTCTACTTAGACTTTCATAATTCATCCCATCTTTTCGATTTCTCGGGATATCCCGTGAATCACCCTCTTTACAATAACGTAAACAAAAAGGTTGTAGGAAAAATGAAAGATGAGATGGACGGAATTCCTATACGTGAGTTCGTTGGACTTCGTCCCAAAATGTATTCTATCCTCTCCGAAAAGGGGGAGAAAAAAACCGCGAAAGGTGTTTGTAAAAGAGTAGTGAAAAAAATTATCCGACACTCTAGTTATCGGGACTGTCTCTTTAGTACTCGAGTTACGAGTAATTCTATGAAGCGGATAGTCAGTCAGAAACATCAGCTGTTTACTGTCTCCCAAAATAAAATGTCTCTCAATCCTTGTGATAATAAAAGATATATTTTGGGAGACGGCATTCGTACCCTATCACACGGTCACCACTGGATCAGCATTTTAAATAAATAAAATAATATTGTTAATATGAACTTATATTTAACGATTTTTTTAAATATATGAATATAGAATGTATTTTTCTGTAAATAAACTTTGAAAAACACTATAATTTATTGAAAATTTATTGAATATCTTGAATACATAAATTCTTTGATCATCTCATCATTTCGATTTTTATTTTTTGAAAATCTAGACACGATATTAAACATTTTAACACCCCTACATCTATTAAGAGCGAAATACACACAAAATCCTCCACACGTTCTACTAAGATTTCCTTGTAATTGTAACGAGTTAAAAGTCACAGTTTTACTATTTCTTTCGACAAAGTCATTAAAACGAAACATATCAGGTGGATTTCCGTACGAGTCGAACATTTCGGTATTGGCATTTCTGGAGAAATACAAGGCTACCCAGTGCTGACCAGCACCGTTTGACGTATCGGTGTTCACGATATAAAGAGACGGAAAAGTCGTCACAAATTTTGGTAGTTGGTCAGCGGCAAACACACCCCGAAATAAATTTCTGGTGAACTTATCTTTCCCCAAAATTCTCGTTAGTTGTATCGTATCCATTCTAGTCGAAGATTACGGTTCGGTTTTTATCAATTTCAATCAAACTCTGGAATTCGGCGTATACAATAACGGCGATGGTTTCTTTTAACGCGGAAGCGAATTTCATTTCTAGTCTCAAATTTCCATTTTTAACGAGATGAAAATGGGTGGCATTGTTCATTAAATCGGCCGTCAAATCAAAGACAAAAAGACAGTTTCCCCCAGGGTAATCGTCGCGGCTTATTTGATTTCCTTCGTCAATATTCCACTGACCCGTTTGAAGAAATAAATTAGCGTACGCTTGGATGTAGCTATGTTCTGCAAAGTTTGGCGTCAGCGGTTTATGTGGTACGCTACTGCCGTCGGCGAACAAACCAATGTGATTCACATCAACGGGTTGGAAATTATATGGTGACAATTTTAGATCACCCAAAAACGCACTTTGTTCGACCATCCCTATGACGACTCTATTCGGTTTCTGCCCATTAAATAAATGATCCTGCACGACGCTCATGTTGCCTTTTGGGATCGAAAACGAAGTAACTTCCGTGCGGGTAATTGGATATTTCGCTCTCGACATTTGTAACACCTTCGCGTGTGCAAGCGGGATTTCAGGTATCAATTTGACTTTCCTCAAATATAACGATGCCGCTTTAATGTTCAGTTTACATTTTACGTCAGAATGCAAGCAAAATTCGGTATTGGGCTTTCCAAAAACAAATTTTAAATCCACCAAGTTCAAAAGGTAGCGAGGTTGTTGGCAAATGTCTAAATGAAGAGCACCAATCATATCTATAGTTCCTTTTTGGGCGAACTTAGCTCTCTTCAAGAAACCCTTGTTATTCGCAAAATCGTTGAACTTGCACGGCGTGTCGCGATAAAATAATGAGCTTGTTAAATGACTATTTTTTGCAGAGTCTCCAAACGTTAACATAGTTTGAATCATACTTTTGTACGGGTAATTTTGAGCGCAAGGGGTAACCGATTTCTCGTTTAAAAATAAATGCACTTCGGGAAAGAGACTATGCAAAAACAAATTAACTGGGGCTACATTATCCGCCGGCGTAGTAACTGTACCATCCGCGGCAATCACGGCTGCTTTCGGGGAAGATCCATCGTCCATTTTCACATCCACTTGAACATGAAGCAGAGTTTGGGACAAATCCGTGTAGGATTCAGAATTTCCACTAATGCAGAAAACTAAGTTTGAATTGTTGCTGATGCTGGAAATGGGAAAGTATTCGACCCATTCACCACTGATAATTCCCGTTTGCGTTAACGGGACTTGGAAAATATCCAATTCGGAATTGACGCAGCCACTAGAGTTAGGATGCATCAACGCCATATTCTTAGGCTTTAGGAAAATATATCAGAATAAGAACGACACGATGTTTTCCTCTTCTTAGCTTTAACCCGAGTGACTTTGCGATGCACCCTCCGCCTCTTTTTAATTCCGGATCCTGTCATCTCCCTAACCACATCCGCAGCTGACAATAAGGTTTCTTTGCCGGCGCTCTTCGATCTAGTCACTAGAGACTTTTTGATTGGAATACCACTAGCAACGTCCGTCACGACTTTCGCTCCGGTATCGAGAAATTTTCTTCCAAGAAACTGAGCACCACGTTTAAAAAGGGGCATGGCGCTCCGAAAGGCCGAAGCCAGTATGTTCCCTAATCCATACCCTCTTTGCACAGGAACACCCCGATATACAGGCATGGATCCGAAACCAGCCTGGTTTAAATAGTAGTTCTCATAATCGCTTAGGGCTGAAATGTAATGGGGTCGTCCCATGATGTTTGTCATTCGCCGCTATTCACTGAACTGAAAGTTACCCCATCCAGCTCGTATTATTATAAGGTGAGCCAGGTCCTCCGCGGTCTGAAGTGTAGAGTAACGTTCACCTTCCCTCGTTCGAATTGTATAGGGTTTCCCAGTTCATCCATAACGTTAATTTCTATAGTTTGTATGTCCGAAGAAGCTACAGGCAGATAATGAGGTCGAGCAAATTCCACATCGACAGTTTCTCCGTCTTTTCCTTTCACGCTGATTATTCTCAAAAGAGGGACTTTACTATCCCCTACGATCGTATTTGTAACTACGTCAGAGTAAACAAACAGAGAATGTAATCCAGCATCCAAATCCACGATATAAGGTGCCATCATGGATTCCGTAATTACGTAATCTTCATTTGAGTCAAGCGTAAATCCCATCATAACCGCGATATCACCAGGTATATTTATCGTGTAATTATAGTCCATGAAAACGGATACGCGTTTTAAACTAGCAGTATACGTGAATTTGATTGTGCCATCATCGAACAACAACATTCCAAGTAAATCTCGAATTGATAAGAAACTGCCTTTAGGAATAACAACTACCGTTTCCATAGTTTTAGCGTCAGTGGACCAAATTCTTATAGATCTTTCTCCCCTCACATTATTCCAGGTTCTTGGATAACTTATTTCCGTCAATCCAACTTCGTAAGGGCCGTTAAGTTTTACTACTTCTGGAAGATACGTCCTAAATTTACTCGTAGTATTGTTGGGAAAGTATTTTGTCGATGAATCGGATGGTAACGTGATATAGAAACTCATTGTAAGTCTATTTCCTGCACCCAACTGTCAAATTGAGGTCCGTATCCACTCCAACGCACCAGCAATTCTACGGTATTATCAGCTTTCTTTCGCTTTTTTAGCACTTTTTCAATTTTGAACGCGCAAGTATCGAGATCCTTTCCTACCTTTTGTACTTCCTCTTTGTAAAAAACACCCAAAATGGGTTCCGAATTTAACGCCTCCAGTTTATATACCGGTGGCTGTCTCGGTATTTGCTTAATTACTCGAAATAATTCTTCCGAAAAATTAGGGACGTATCCTTTCTCAAAAAGCCCTTTGTTTTTACTTATTCTGACAATGTCTCCGATTTCAAAATCGTACTTCACAGGGGGACTAAAGTCAATATCTCCGTATAAATGTTTCCAAATGATTTTGGAATTTTGAGGTGTTACTTCTATAGGTTTACATTTAATTGAACGATGGTAACTGTTATTATAAGCACTAACTAATCTGGGGAGCACATCAACGTACGTATAAGTATTTTTCGCAGTAAAGTATCGATACATCCTTGATTTAAACGATCTGATAAATCGCTCGACAATGCTGGCTTTCACTTCCGAGTTTGTCGCGAAAAACTCAATTCCTCGTGATTTTAACTCAGCTTGAACGGCTTTACACACAAACTCATTCCCATGGTCACTCTGTATTCGCCTTGGTTTCCTTTCACCATCCAGTATCTTTTTCAACGCCTTTACTATAGTATCTCCTTTCTTATCTTTCACGGGTTCAACGAAAGCGTATTTACTAAAAATATCTATACAAGCAAGTATATATCGATGCCCTTTGTTTTGTTTCGAAAGTTTCTGGAGGTCAATGAGGTCGGCTTGCCATTGATCGTCTATACCGTACGCTATCGTCTTATTTCGTTTATATCGCCACCTGGTATTTTTATGTAGAGTATAGGTATCTTGCTTTTGTAAAAATTCCTTAACGTTTTTTGTCGTCACTTTGAGACCCTTCTCTTTAGCTGAACGATACAATCCGCGAATACCAGCGTACCCACCAGAGTCAGATACGTCATAATAAATATTTTCTAGCTTATCCATAAATGGTACTATTTCCGGATGTGCGTGTTGCATAGTATAATATTAAGAAATCGAAAACTTCGATTATTACGAAACATAATATTATTAAGACGCCGGTTAATATTTTTGGATTTTTTGAAAAGGATTCAAATAATCTGGACACGATACCTTGCGCTACAACTTCTGTACAACCATCCATTTTGAGATATGAAAGGGAAATAAACACTCATAACTCGTGATAAACGTTTTATTTGTAATTACAATCAAATCGTCACCCATTGATTAAGTTTGGGTGGTGTCACGTTAAACAATAATGATTTCAACACACGCGCTCTAGTAGGGTTTTTGATAAATTTTTTCGGTACATTGTTATTTTGCAATATTTCGTAGAAGCTTTTGTAGCCCGTTGGGTCGGTATTTGGTGTGGTTTTTCTAACCGCATCGTAAATTAAATCGACTACGTTAGATCCGGGCACCACCCTTCCCCCAATTTCCATTTCTCCAAGTTCGTTCCACGAAATATACCTCAATGTCCAAGTATACAACGATATCGCGTCAGGAAGCATGCTCGGTGGGATAGACGTTGCAATTTCTTCGTACCAGGTTTTTTTCACTGATTGATTGTGTTTTTCAACTGGTTTCCGATTAGATGCAATGTGTCGTTGCAAAGTTTGATTATATAAAGTTAATTTCTCCGATTCGCAAATACGAGGGTTGTCGAGAATAGTTTTCATTTCTTTATCCAAGGATGGTATGTCCGATTCGAGAGCAACATCTTCGGTATTAGTATTTTTCATTCGACGTAAAGCGTCTTCGGACACCAAAATCATTTTCCGAGCCATTTATTTATTTATGGCACGATTTATGGCAGAGCCAGCAACTGAACTAATGATTGAGAGTAACGGTGCTAATAAAATTGGGAGAAAACCCCCTTTCTGAACTAGAATCTGTTTTCTCTTAGCAAGAGGAATTTTTCTACAAAGTTTATGCAACACATTACGGTGTTTCTTCAATCGTATCTTTTGCCCGTCTGTTAGTTGAATGTTACCGCGTAGTACATTTATACAACATTCGACTAAGGCTAATATAGCGTCACGATTCGATAGTTTGATGATAGCCTTCCTCTGTTTCGCGTTACAGGTGCTCAAAAATTTTAAAAAATTCAAGTTCTTACACACCCGTTTTGATGTTGATATAGTCATTTTATTTCGGTACAAAAATAGCGGCTTCTTCCCCCGGTATTATTCCCGTTCGCAGTCGATATTCATCTGCAGTGTTTGGCTTCAGGTCGATGAATAAATAACCGTATGGTTTCGCCACGGCTTGACGAAATGCATCGACAACAAACTTGGTATTAGAAGGGGAAATTTGTTTAGCGATATTTAAGACACTGGAGACGTCTCTAGCCGAACGAAAAATTACGAGGTATTGGGAATTTAAATTGATGGTCCTAACTTCTTTCCCGTGATAAAACAAATTTTGCATTAGAATGAGTACCGAAGTGTTACGGTGATGGGAACCTCGAATAAATAAGTTAGTGACGTCTTTGTTATTAGCTATTTCGCATAATAGATCGTCGAGGATTATAAAATTTCTAACCTCGGGATTCAAATTGCTCGGGTCTAATAAACCCTCGTGAAACTCAACGTTAGGATTATTTTCCAACACGGAATTAAATAATTTCTCTTGATGCTCTGTATAACACCAAACTATTCTTTGGGGAGGTGGGGAAATGCAGGATGCATTATGCTTAATTAATTTCGCAATGAAATGTGACTTGCCACATTGCGTGGGACCTGAGACAAGCCCAGTGAATGGATGCTTCATCACTGGGTCCATGATTTTAAATGAGCTACGATATAGAGAATTGAGACTTTAATACCAATTATTTATTGTTTAAAAATCTTCAGTTTTATACAACATCTTTTTAGCGTTACATACAATGAAAGACATAATCGCATCGCGAATATCCTCATTTAAAAAGGTGTCAATTTTATGGGTAATTTCGGAATAACTAATAGTATCCATCGCGTCTACAAAATACGTGTCTAAACGGGTGTTCCAATCAATCATCAGACAATCGTGTTGTTTTTGTGAGGGATGATCAATTTTACAACCATTGCATTGCTTATCCACGTATTCAGTAATATGGTCCAGTACGTCTCTTTTGATATTTTTGAAGACCCGTTTCACCTCGTTGTGATACGCTATGATTTCGTCGTATTTGTCCATCAAGGTCTTCCAAGGGTATTGCGATATGGTAAAACCCCTTTTGGTTAGGTACTGCTTTCCATAATTCGTCCCAGTTCCGAGGATGATTTCTCTCACGTCCACCACTCTCCGATTTTGGAAAATGCTTAGCTGGACTCGTCTTGTTTCCGATCCTTCGAAGAAAAACGAAGAGTTTTCAATGGAATCGCTTTCCAAGAAGGAAGATATTTGATCGTTCTTGTCCCGAAGTTGTTTGAAATGACTTTCTGTTAAAGCGATGCCCACACTTCCATCCAAAGTTCCGATAAAAATGTTACAATCTGGAGTAACCGTTACCCCTTTGGTGGTAGAAATAGGGAAAGTCTTGAGAGGATTCCTATAAGTTTCGAAAATATCTTGTAAATACTGTAAAATATCAAGGTATAGACTACCATACTTACATCATATTATTATGTAAATTCTGAGGTGTAAGAGACTCGCAGAAGGTAATTCAGAATGATGTTTAAAATGTAAAAATTCAGCTTTATATAGTAAATTTTCCTCGAAAATTTGTTGAACTTTGTACCATTCTCTCCGAAAGATATTCCTCTTTTGCTTCATAATGTAGACATACTATACTTTACCTTAATAATACTATAATCCATATAATATGTATATACATGTATATACCTATGGTAATATTCCATAGGGTATATCCCTCATCCATGCCTCATGTTTCTTCTATCACCCTGTACGTATACCCAACTTTTCCCATCTCTTATATCCAACCGTACGCGATTCGTTCAAAGACCGTCAAAATTAGCTTTATTTTCTTCTCTCCTATAATCCGATGTATCTAATTAAAAAAAACACCACCGCCGCAGACAAATGTCTCGTATGGGTGAAATGCACGCATAAACAATTTATGAAATTCCAAGCCTCGAGTTCTCTCATCGTAACGAAACTAGAGCTCGCTCTCTCCTTGCCTTCCAAGAGAGACGATTCAGACAAATCGAGACGAAATTATACACCCAACGTTATTATTAACCCGTCCCGCTCTGTTCTCTTTTTACCGTGAAACTTACGTACTCTCCGTGCCGTCCAAGGTGCACAAAAAAGCCGCTTAGGAAAAATTCGAGACCGTCGAATTTTCATACCCAATGTTAATTTTCCCATAGGGTATCATACCCCATGTTATCTCTATGGAAAATTCATACCCATCCCGTTCTCTCATTTATATACTACTATTTCGTATTTATTGCGTTTCCTTTTTACTGTATCCAAATATGATTTTACCAGTTGACCCATTTTGAACCTTGTTTCTCTACCAGCGAATTTTACGGTAAATGCGAACTTGTCCATCTCGAAATAGATTGGAATCGTACGAAACTAGAAAATAAAAGTTTGTCTTTGCTTTTGGTCGGGGAAACTAAAAAGATGAAGGCTGTAATAAAGTAGAAGGTTCGGAAAAGACTTAAAATATCAAAAAACCCCAGAAAAGGGCTCATCTTTATTAACTTTTTTTTTTGGTGGAGGTTCAATATTGTCCTCATTTCCACCACCGTATCTCTGTCTTCTCTATGAACCAAGCAAACAAAATGCTCCCCAAACAGAACTAAACGAAATAAAGTGATTCTGAGAATTGATAGGACAGGCATATTCCGTCAACTGGTAATAAGAACGGTCTGATGTCTGTGGCGACTAACTTATTTCTACAATGGCGACTGTCTTAGAAATTCTCACATCCTATTTAGGACCCAGATAAAATGAGAAAGTTTACAGAGCCGTGTTAGGTTAGGCCTACTCCCATTCTTGGGTTGATATCTTACAGTATTTCAGAGTTTGTTAGCGTACCCTGAATATGACAGTCACGTTTCCAATGGAGAATCGAATTCAGAGTCTCGTAATAATAGAGCATCAGGTCACGCAACAACCACAAAGATTTAGATTCGTTTACTAGGAATGCTTAATACAACTTCACTGAAAATCCGTACGCCATAGAGCCATTGCTATTGGTATGGATATCATTCCATAGACGAAATAGGAGACTTATGGACCAACAAGTAAATTGTCTTTTCCATCAGAGATGAAAATGTTTCAAGGGGTTCTTTCTCTAGAATGGTCAATTATTTCGGACTTGCAAATGTCTGACCATCCTTTAATTTACTTTGAAAAAAAACTGAAGGAAAACGGTAAACATTCCTAGTTTCCGTATGTATGAATTTGTGGTACATAGGGCTTGTATTTTTCCCAATTTCAATCGTCCTTGATGCATTTTATGTGATACGTAAAACCACCACCACCACCACCACCACCACGAATTTCGAAAGTTGAGCTAAAGCTATCAATACTATTGGGTGTTTGGTATCCAGGGAATTGGAATATGGCTGCTCGCTTTCCCTGGGGGAATCTTCCAAGGATTTTCTGTAAAGAAAAATATGGGGTTTATATCAATTTATATTAAAAAAGAAATTTGAATATAGACTGGGTAGATTTTCTTCGCTGGTGTTTCTACCCTTTTTTTTGAGAGATTTAACATATTTTTATCTCATTGATGGATCAGTAACGTCGCCATATTTATGCAATTATACCCAATTAGACGCGTATTGGCGCTGGTATCTTATTTATTTTCAGTAAATACCCCCTATAAAATTATTTTCTCGTTTAATCAAAATTCCCGCATTTTTTTCTTCATTGCTTGGTATAATTTGTAATCTGTTTTAATGGAGAAACTTTTGACCGAGGTTTTTATTTTTGAAAGAGGAAATGGAAGAAATGAGCGCGCGCGAAAAAGAGAAAACTCATCATGATTTGCATTTAAATAATCTGTTAAACAGAACTAGATTAAATCAAAGTTACCAAATCTCACGGTGTAAAAATTAATTTTAGGATTCTGTATGGTTTTTATAATCTGGATTATTATGAAACATTTCTCGAGTGTAAAATTTTCTTATTTTAATGCAATTTTTTTCATTTATTTATTTACAGCTCCGACTTGGTCTTCTCGAACGCGTGATGGAATCTTGGAGTTGGCTGAGCTGGCCTTGGCGGATTGTTGCTTGATTTAGCCACCATCACATCAAGAAATTAAACTTCAAGAATGGACTCGTCGCAAATTACATTGAGATAAGTTTTAATTGTTTTTATTACTAATTTTTAGTTCCAGTGAGGAAGTTACTCGTTTAATTGTCGCTTTTGGTTGTTTGGGAGAAGTCGGACGTGTTGAGATTTTTGGGGGAAAGCTGATTAGTAGGAATAATAGAGAGTTTAAGCATCCCCTAAACGCGTACGTGTAGCTACCTTCCACAGTGCATTAGACCAATGCATTGTCAAAGGTGGCTACACGTACGCGTATAGGGGATGCTTAAACTCTCTAATCATTTCTTTTGATATATTTATAAGAATATTTTGAATAACATCAATCGATGACTAATTGGTATATCGCTATACCAGCCCTAGACGTTTGTTTTTAGCTTGTAGGGGGTTTCGTAAACAGGGTCTTATGTGAACGAAACCATTATCCTCGGCGACCACGTCGTTATAAACAAGGGGAAATTGCAAATAGGCAAGCTCTCGGCACGTAAATATTAAATGATCTCTCCATTTTCTCCAAACAATTTTTTACATCCGTTTAGTCCCGAGAGGGTGCGGACTTTGCTCTCTCACAACTACGTATTTCCGCTATAGTTCACTTTTGTGGGCATAACAAACTCCCCATTTTTATGGCTGCGTCATTTACACCGCTCGTGCTTCTGTCACGCGCTATAAACTTGGGGTTTGGCGCCCTTTTTTTTTGTCTTCCTTCCTTGTCCAAGATATCCAAGTTATTGCTTAACATTGATACGAAGTCTTCGCTAACTTTTCGAGGAAGTGGTTCAATTTCCCTGGGGCTGTAATTTACTTTGGGTTGGTCGTACTTAGAGATTGCGCTGAACGCTCCCGTAATCCTAAATCTGTAAAATCTGCAAAGTTACGTGATCAAGAAAGGTCGTTTTCAATATCTTATTTATCAGTTTCAACACCTATTGAAATAACATTACGGTAGGGTGTGGGTTCTTATCTAGAATGGCCTATAATATTCGTCAGTATTTTGGAATCTTTAGGGACCTAGTTCAAAACGTACAAGACACTTCTCTTTTTCATTACTATATATACTTCATGGTAACATCTAGTCGTCCCTTGCTCTGATTTTGTTTCTTGTTTTTATCAACTCAACTCCGGGCTATAGGGGAACAAAAATGTTAGGACTGCTTCAATTGAAACCGTCTAAAACCACGCCCCTCTTGTCGACCAAGCTGACCCTTTGCCTAAGGCGAACGCAATCTCAGTGTTTTCTCGCACCATTTGCGATTGAAATGGTCTACTACTTAGTGCCATGGTGAGTTCTCGTTTGTATAAGGAAAACCCCGTATTCCCACTAGACTTAAACAACTCGGGCCAGAGATGGGAGACCTCCTACTAAGACCCGACTCATTAAGGCGGAAGTCATTGCGCCTTTTCTTAATGACTTAAAGCAATTTCAATTTGAATTTTAAAGAGCGAATGGGTTTATTTGGAAGCCTTAAAGATCCCTCTTTCCTTCCTTTTGTCCGTGTATCTAAACTCGGGGGTTTATTTGAATATCATTTAGTTTTGGTTGAAAAGGGGATAGGGAAATATCTTATACTGTATGTAAATAGAAATTCCAAGCAGTTGTTTTATGGGCGCGTGATTTGTCTAACTGCATGGCGAGTTTGTTTGTAAAGTAAGGATTGCTTTGTAAATATACAAATTTTGCGACCTTTCATTATAGAATATATAACACTGTAAGACAGTCGATGCGACCGCAAAAAACAAACAATCTTATAAGAAAAGTCACCTCAGAAAAATCTCATTGTTTGTTACTAAAAATAATATATATCCTCTTGGTAATATATTCTATGTCGACCCTGTACTTTCTGTATCGAGGGGATAATCACTTCCTACGAATATGAAATTTTGTGCATTCGCGTGAATTCACTTTGGATATCACTTGAATTATTTTTTTGTTGTGAAATTCGTCCACTGACGGTTTTGGGGTGAATTCTTAATGATTTCCTGTGATTTTATTTTTAAAATTGATTCCTCCTCGTGTTTGCTACGATATTCCCCAAACTTTCACGAGATTCGCCTCAAATTTCGTGAGATTGAAATATCCGTGAAATATCCTGCGATTTCACGAGATCCCGTTTCGCGTTCTCCCCCCCTAAAAATGTCACGGATTTCACGAGATTCACCCCTCAAATATTTCTAGAGATTTTAACACCAAAATTCTGAATACGCGGATTGATTTTGGATGAATCTATTATGATTTCTTGTTAATACATTTGCATATTAATTTCACGCCTTCCTCCCCTCTATTTGTTATTATATTCCCCGTAATTTCACGAGATTAGCCTCAAATTTCGTGAGATGGAAATATCCGTGAAATTTCCTCGGATTTCACGTGATTCCCCGAAAATTTCGTTTAAATCCCATCCCCAAGTATTACAACTGTCAACTTGATTTCTCAAGATTCATCCATTACATACAGGTCTCAAATAATTAGATTTTAGAAATACACAATAAATAACAGCATCATGTTGTACATCGAAGTGATTTACCCCTCGTTTGGTTGTAGGCGCTAAGCTTAGCGGTCTATAGTTCAATTCTGAATTTTTGGCACAACACAAACCGCTTTGCTTATCATTGACACGCATTATACATGCACGTGTGCCCGTATTAGCCCGTTCTTCCCGGCTTTTAATAATCTGTGGCTTTTGATATCCTTGAATGAAATCTCATTAGTTTTCACGCTTAAAGGAGCTACCAAAAGAGGGATATACACGCTAAAATTAATCAATAATCATAATAGTGGTGAGGAGATTCCAATATCAATATACCACCCCCCTTCCCCCTAACCCACTCTGGCCACTCTTGGCTCCAACTCTCCATGGTGCAAAGCCGCGTGCATCGGCCCAAAAGCTGATATACCCTATCTTCTGGTGGTGGTGGTGGTCGACGTGTGAGATTGTCATAGGGATGGCTCGTTCATGGTGGCTGCTGTCTCTTGGTGTAATTTAGAGATGATTATGATGAAGCTGTCTGCCATCCCATAGGTGAGGAAAGGGTTAGGAATCATCTTTTGAGAACAGGGTCTGTTATGACGGAAGTTTATAAAATCCGTGTTTGAAGCTTTTATGTCTGTCTTTGTCGTGTGGTTTCATTGGATTTTATCTCGACTATTTTAATACATGTGTATTTGCCATTTGGGGCGGTCTGCCATATTTTTTTTGTACAGTCTAGACTCGTAGGTCGGGGAAAATGCTGCCAGCGTTTGCCAGATACAATTTAAAGTTCTTAGGGGCAACGTTCGGATGTTGGATTTTGTCTTTCAATTTTTAATAGCAATTCGCACATTGACGCTACCATGGGGCAAATATTTTTATAAAAATATCGGAAGGTGCACCGGATTTCTTTCATGATTTCTTGTGATTCTCTCGTGATTTCGCCTCTTTTGCCCTTCCCCCCTCTTATTTCAAGATATTGCCTAATGTCTGGTGAAATTCCTCACATTTCACTAGGTTCCCTTTGATTCCGTGAAATTTCCTCCGGTTTCACGAGATTCCTTTTATTTATGTCACGAGATTTCTTTAAATGAAAAGATGTTTACACTGACTTCGCGAGATTTCACACTAAATCGAAATAAAATGCTAAAATTTCAAATAATTTACGATATTGATCAAACACGTGATTTAAATATTGACTGCCCCATTGTAGCGGTCATTGTCGTGAAATATTACCAGAACTTTTCTTCTCTAGGCTACAATAGTTTACATTCCTACAGACCTTCTACTTTTAGTTTTGATGGGCTTCTGATGATGAGTAGGGAAGCGTGGGATGAGAGATGGGAAAGAGAGAAGCTAGTCATTGGAGCGACGCTAGAGTCGTATCTCAGAAGCCTTAGCGATCGCGTCCAAGGCAGTCCTCTGTTTGAAAAGCGCTCCAGTTCTGTTGGGAGCATCGTACTTCCCTATACTGCTCCGCATCTTCCAATTCCTCTCTCTCTCGCTGTTTCCTGTTGCGTCTCATAACGGGCCTCTCGCTCTTAAAAACTCTCGCGTAGTTCTTGGGATCCAGTTGGGTTATTTGCCGGCGCGCTGTTCAACTGTCCGGTCAAGCGTTCTTGTTGGGTCCGCGAGACTCTATCTCGCTTCCCGTTACTTTCATCCATTCGCTCTTTAACTTAAGAAAGACTTTGACTAAATGGCCAGAACTACTCGCCTTCCGCTGGCCACCGACCACTATACTTCGGACATTCAGTTTTTTACTTTGAATCTCAGGTCTACCGTTGCGCTTTTGATGGTACTCAATGTTCTCTTTCATTTTGTTACCGGTAAGGCATTCGTTTTCAACTTCTCGAATGTTCTCTGTTTGTCTGGTATTTTTAAATTTCTTGTTGGTGGGGTTTTATTTTTAGTTTGATGAAGTTATCGGTATTCAAAGTTTTTTAGTTTTTTTATTTAAAGGGAGGGTTTCATTTTGGGTGGAGATAAATTGGTTATCCGATGAGGATGTTTATAATTTGATCGGGTATAGCGTTTTCCGCGTGTAGAAGTTTCGAAAATATATTCGTCAGAAAGAAGTTATTAATTATCGTCTCCATGGATTTAGGTACAAAAGAAGGTGACTTTTTTGTTCCTAAATCTGATTCTGACAATTCAATTATCTCGCTTGATTAATACCCCTAATTACTGGCGTATTAAATGGTCATATATCCAGGCAATCGGAAGAGGAACAAATTTTTTTTTTATCATTCTCACAAAAAATAATTGTTTCTAGGCCTAAAAATGACCTATTTTTTCTCTTTGAGTGAGAAAATAACTTTACTGTTTATTACTTTTGATCTGAAAACATTTTTAATAAGCGTAAGGTCAAAGGTTAAACATATTAAAGTTAAACACGCGAGTAGCTAGTATGGAATTCAAAGCTTTTAATATATGTCACCGAGTTACTACCGCAAACGAAAGCTTTCCTTTTAATATTTAAAAGGATGCGGAATTTAGAATTTATTTTCTCTTTAGCGAAGTCGGTAAACGTCTACTGTGAGATTAATAATTAAAATGGAGGCGCGGGGGGGGGATGTACAAAAATAAATCCCTAAACTAGTCTAAAAAGAATTACGACCTCTCTGCATGCGGATAAAGAAAAAGTTTGTGAATTTTTTAAAAAGTTCAAATTCTTTAGAGCAGTCTCTCTCTTTGGTCAAAGAAAAAAGGAAGTTGGTGAAAAAACCTTTTGGGAATAAAAATGTCTTATAGAAGCTGTAAAAATCCTTCTTTAGAAATTTTTTTTATTCTATGAAAAGGTATATAGGGGATGGAGAGAGAGAGAGAGAAAGATGTGTGAATTAAAAAATGAAAAGTTTCTCGCCTCCAACACTACATTTTTTTGGGATCTACGAGTTTTTTATCTTTGATTTTTTTTATTCGACGGATTTCTTGCTCTTCTCCTTAACTTCTAGTTTCCTCTATACAAAAAAGGACTTTTGATTGTCCTCACGCCGTTCAGGAGATTCTTCTCTCCTTCTCTCTCTTTTTTTACCGGAGATATCTCGTTATCAAGTTTTTTACCCGCCTTTTGTGTCGAAATAAGCTCCGAAATAATTGTCGCGTAAAAAGGTTCTATGATGAAGTTATGGATCTCGTATTTTATAAATACTTCAGAAATATTGGCTTGTTAAGGAGGAGAAAGGTTTCGGTAACTTACTAATTGTTACCCGCGATCTCGTACGTATGTTATAATGAGTAATTTAAGTAAGATAACAATTTTTTAAAATATTATTAAGTTGTGGTGTCGTGGTCTAACTGCCAGGAAAATTTCTTCAAAATACCTTAAGCCTTTAAAGCGGAACAAAGATCCAAGCTTACAAATTTTTACATTTATATTATTATTATAATTATAGTAGGATAAGATTTAGGGTTTATTTTAACATTAAATACGTATGATTTGAAGTTTTAAAAAACTTTCGCAAAATTTAAAAAAAATATATAGCTCTAAACATTGGAATACCTGTATGGTACGTGTTGAAAGAAGTTTTCTTTTTAAAATTTCGAAGTCTTGTATGAACGATGAATATTGCAGATAATCGATGCAATGTTTGGAATAGATAAAATTTATCTTAGAAACGGCATACTGGACAGATTAATATTAAAACTAGTTTTGATAATTAAAACCACTACATTTTAATCTAGGTTTTGGTTTAAAATGTAGATGAAATCGGAGACTCTACTAAAATGAAGAATTATAAATATGTCGAACTTATCTGATTTCCCAAATCTTTTCAAAACTTAGCAATAACCCATCTTTTAAAAGCTGTCAAATTTCTCTGCTAAAATAGAACCCTATTTAAATTATCACACAAACAACCCACTCAAATCCGAACCTCAAATAATAGCGGCAAAGTTAATTGGCAAACCCCATTCCCAAACAATTTCTCTTGATGGACGTAATGATTTAATCTCCCAAAACTTTTCCAATCTCAAGACGAAACGTGACTCATTTTGAAATTCGTTTTAAAACTCCAAAAGCGGGTATTTCTAAACCAATTCTCTAAACGTCTTTACCACCTTTTGAAACTAAATAGGTTCACGCTCAATCGCCTTCCCCTATATGGCCGCGCTTCGATAAATGACTTGGTTTCTTGAAATTAGAATGTGGAATTAATTTACTCAGAAGTATTTTAATCCAAAGTAATCTAAAACACAGGGGGAGATCTATACGTCTCATTGCGGGAGGGACGATAAGGAAAAGTTCAGGTAACTTAACATTACACAATTAAAGAACTGTCTTTTTTAAATAAAAGGAAAAATATTTAAAAAAATAAATTATATCTCATTACAAAATAATTAGCATTTAATTAGTCTTAAAAACGAGGACTACTGTGTCGCCATTGATTTAGTGGCGTCTGCTAAACCGAACCTCTTATATTTACCTTATCCTTACCTCTCTCAGCCTGTGAGATTTCAACCAATCCCGTTGGGGTAAGAGGTTTGCTTTAGCAGACGCCACTAAACCAATAGCGGCGCAATAGTCGTCGTTTTTAAAACTCATTAAATACCTTTTCCTTTAATTGAGTTCCTAATAACGTCAACGTAATCGGCTTCTAAATTTCCATAAGGTTTTTAATGGGACTGGAGGAAGGTGTATGAAACTCTATTAGAGAGAATTCTTTGGGAACAAAAAAATCTATGGAGCGCGTTAAACGATATTCTGTCTATTTAATCGCTTACGATTTCCCGAAATGAACTGGATACAAAGGCATCAATCGCGTATGGGAAGGGATAATGGACTTGGTTGTGATAGAATCATATGATACGATGGGAATCTCTCTCTCTCTCTTCTGTCTTTTGATTGTTGTCCTCGGATATTGTGGTCTACCTTCGATTTCCTATCTCTCTTTTGTATGGTCAAAGACGTTTCTCCGATTTCGCCCATTAACGCCAGCAGAAATTGAGTATAGAGTTATTAGAAATGGAGAAGCAATTGCTTGAATGTAATGTGGATATCTTCGTTAAATTCGACATGCTGGTCGTATTTGGGTAAAATAGTGTATGCTGTATATCAGATTTAGAAACCTTAATTACTAACAGTTTATGGGGGATTCTTTTATTTTTTTAAGTGTAATATTTTATATTTCGTAATATTGGAAGGACTCCACAGAAGGCAGCGTCGGGTGGGTAAAAACTATTTGAAATACGTCACTGGCACCTCGTGACACAGAGATTCAAAGACGCCGTATGAAGTGGGACTGGACAATTATTCCATATTTTCGAGAGATTGCAAACTCTTCAATCCCCTGAAGTGCCAGTTTTCGAAATAAAATTACGTTTCTTTGAACCACGCCACTGTTTGGACACGTGCCTCTAATGCATTTCAAATAATTTTTACCCACCCACCGATGCCTTCTTTGCAGTCCCTTTATACCCCCCCCCCACAATTTCATTAGATTCTCGTGAAATTTCCGTGAGATTAAAACTGATTCCTTGAAATTTTTTCTGAGAATTCCCCCGAGATTCACCAAACAGTAAATCCATAGATATGATACATCTCCCGTTCTTTCAGTGTATTTCTCCTCCTAGTTTTAGCAATCGGAGCAGCATCGCCCAATATCTTAGACAGCTAGCGAAGATCATTATTTATCCGGTGCGTTTCTCCACACCCTCCCCCCGGTTCCATATACGCATTGCTTTTTCTCATTCACCCCCGGATCCTTTCTCTTGTTTTTCCCGCGAAGAAGCTGGCATGCACCGTTTATTAGAGAAGGGGCCAGAGGTTACTATACCGTTTCCCGGGTAAAATTGAGGCGGGATTCTCGTGGTCCGTAGTGTGGTCAAAGGACCCCTTATAGCTTATACGTTCTCAACCTCTTCCAGTAATGAACTGTTTCTCTTATTACGACTGACATTCCCTCTAGTCAGCGCCTTAAACCTTTTCGCCGCCTTCTCCATAAGATCTTTGCTTTTTTCATTACAGGATGTTTTCCTATATGTCTTTGGTTTCGGGAATTTCGGGGTTGTTTGCGTTGGGTTTCACTCATTCTCGGTTAAATGTAAGGACCATGTAGGCTAAAAAGTTAGGTTTCTTTTTATTTGGAAGAACATAAATAATTGAGGAATATTTTAAATTAAAATCATCTACAATGTTAAAGAAGAATACGAACAGTTAAGTTTTCTTACAGGACACTATGATTTATTCCTCTTCTTGAAGCAGATGACGTTTTAGGTCTCTTACAGTCCTCAAAATACCACATTACGTCATGATCTGCTTCTACAGAATGACCTAACGCGTCTAACCCTGTAAGAAAATGTATCAGTTCTACTAAATTCTTTAATATTGAAAATAGATGCGTGGTTTCAATTTGAAATATTTATTATTTATATGCTCTGTCGAGAAAAAAAGCATTTTTTAGCCTTGCTCTACCTTTAACTTAGAAGTACATAGACAGCAGTAGGCCTACTCCACCATTATTTTTCGACCATTCACCTGACATTGTTTTATTATACTTCGAATGAATCTCAGTCTCTGTTTTGACGGCAAAATATCCTAGAACGGTTTTTTCTGGAAATCACCCACAGAACTACCCTCATAATTGTTGACAATTTTTTTCAGGAGCACCCTGTATTTTTGCGTTTTGTTACTCAACGCGTGATGTCGAATGATTCAATATGGTTTACTAGTTTCATTCCGCATAGTTTTAATATATTTTAAAACGTGTCTGTGGGTAAATTTTTAACATTTCCATTTGATTTTTCAAGTATGACGACCTTTCGAAATCACGATACTGTAAAATATAAATATAGATCCCGTCTCCTATGGCGATCGAACTAACTACCGTATATTATATTAAGCATTTTACGACGATATACTGTACGTCGGGTTCGTTGACGTTGACCCATCAAAATCCTATATAGACTCGCAATTAGTCGTGCGCTGAAAATTAGAAGATTTATCGATAAATATTAAACCACGCCATACGGAATAATGACTTTTCTCTTCTCCAAAAAGACAAAGTCCTCGACCTTAATTAATTTAGTTATATTTTTCAATTATACCATCAATTAAAAGCAATCCTAAGCCTTCTGCATACTCTTCCGCGAAATTGTTAAAGGGGGCGTATACTCATTTCAATTTTTAATCCACTTTTACAAAACCTTAATTGTATTATACCCGTTTGCAATAATTGGGGTCTGGAAGGACTTTTAGAAAAGCGAAATTAGATATTGATGAATTTACGGAAAATACCCTTCCCACTTGCTGCATAATAGATAAAACGGAAGTTTTTATAGAAAGGAAAAGTAATTCAATCTTACGCCGCTTTTATCGTCTTAATTGTTATCGTATAATTTCGGAGTAATTTATTTCTATTTATATTATTAAAGACCTCATTGTTCCTCGTCCTATATTTTAGTGCCTGCGCCGTTTGGGGGGAGGGGGCGAAGAGAATCGTTGAAATCGCTCACCAATTGATTTATTTTACCCCTTTCCGAGCTTCTCCTTGCTAAAACAAAAGTTCAATTTCATCTTCCCCTTTTCCAATTGAGTTACTGCTAGCCATAGTTCTATTGTGAATTTGTGACTGTGAGAAAACGTTTCAGCCGTCAGCGATTCTGAATTCGTTTGTTTAAAATTTTTGGATATTTTACACAGATGTTGTTTCGCGCGAAAATTTGCTGTTATTGCTAGGGCGCGCCTTTTAGAGCCAAAGGATGGTTTCAAGCATGATTTTACGGACACCTTGTTAAATAGATAATAGCACATAAGTCACAGATATTGTTATAATCGCCCATCTTATCACCTTCTTTTGGTACACCCTGTGTAGTCTTTAGTGTATTTATTCCGCCAGGTTTTTAAGGTCCTGGGGAATATAGGGTTTAAATAGAAAGATTCAAGTTACGTTTGTTTATAGTTAATTATTCAAGGGCCATTATATTCCATTGAACGATGTTTTTAAATTAGAAGAGTTTTCCACTTTTTTAAAATCGAGGTCAGACGCTAGACTGCAGCTCATCTAGTACCTCTATCTTCTACAATTCCTACAGTCCCCAAAACTGACTTGTGCAATGGAATTAGTCAATATTTCAGGCGACTTGAAAGTGTATATATATATATCTGCCCTTCGCCTTGATACGGAGTCCTTCGTAAATATATAAATCTGTCCGTATCTTTTGTAAGTCACTGGTCTATATACTCAGTATTGAGCTCCCAGCTGCGACAATTCGCTGAGATTCCCCGCGCTTTCCCCAATACGATTTCTAAACCCGTTGCCTTTAAAACTCATTTCTCCAGCGAATTTATTGCTTACATATTGGTGAAAACTCTACCGGGGAAATATATCGAGATTTCAGCGTGGTTAAGCTATAAGAGTATTGTCTCCTCGTATAGAATTTACATCTAAAGAGTTTACCTCGATTCTCTGTCCTCGGTTCAGTCGCGCTAAGGGTGTAACTTGGAATATCTAAGCCAATCTGTAAGCTCATATTCCAAAAATTTCTTTAATATCGCCCTATTTTCGCTACAAATTCTCTCTCTCGACTCGGCGGAAATAGGATATTGCCGAGAAGGTTATTTAGTTATTTTGGTGGCAGTAAACGAGTCGTTTAACCTATTTTTAGGGAAAGTTTATTAAAATTTTAAGTTTGTTCTCATTTTATAACGTGATAGTATCATAGACGCATTTTTAGCAAACCACGTGGAGTTTATGGAACATAAGAAAATGTTACGTACGGGTTCCCGAGTATCGCGTAAAATGTACATTTCCAGTGGAAATTGTCCGCAAGATGACCACGGATTAGAGAATCTATTACTTAAAGCTAGATAGATGTCTTAACGAATCTTCTTAGGTATGAAGCGGTTTCGGGTTTACGTTGATGATCAGTCCAATCAGGACTTATACAAATACAAACTTTCTTTTTGTACGTCGCACTTTATTGAATTTCATATTTCATTCACTGACTGTATTGTATAAATTGGGTTAACCGAACCCCCACCCCCGGTTCGAAATTAATCCATTTATACACCCGGAAATATAATCCCTTCAGGCTGCGTTACAAAAGTAAGAAAAAAAAGGAAAAAAAAATCAGCCTGGAAGCGATGTAGGAAAGAAGAAAAGGCTTAAAAAAAGTACTAGAAAAAACGTAGTAGCTAGAGCATAGATAAGATTGAGTATAACCCGTCGCCGAATCTTATTTGCTTTGTCACTCTCCGTGAGAGATATCTGCCATTTTTAAGATAAACCAATCTCGCAAAATCTGTTTGCACTCTTTTCTTTTTTTTTTATTCTTCTTTCTCCATCCTCCTCCTCCTTCTCCTTCTTGGAGAGACAGGGACTGAGATAGGAGAAGAGAGATTCATCTCTACGCGCGTCTCATAGTCTCGCAACTTCGCTTGTTGTACTCCGGGTGTCTGTATTTGCCTAAACCCACCAGGAACCGGAGGGAGAATATTGCGTTGTGGACCTCCCACGCATCTCCCTATCACGCTACTCGTGTGGGGCCAAAACGCGCTCTAGATGAAAAAGGGGTGCAATAACACCATCGAGTGGTGATGCTAATTTTTAGGAGTAGGCCTAGTTATCATTGAGAGAAATGATTTGGAAATTATATTATTGGTTAGAATTTATTGACTGAGGTATGTTTTGACGATCGAATCGTATTCTATGGGGATTTTGACGATCGATTCATAATCTTGGGTTGAGTCATCAGCTAGGGGTATTTTACGACGGTTGAGTCATCGGCTAGGGGTATTTTACGACGGTTGAGTCATCGGCTAGGGGTATTTTACGACGGTTGAGTCATCAGCTAGGGGTATTTTACGACGGTCGAGTCATCAGCTAGGGGTATTTTACGACGGTCGAGTCATCAGCTAGGGGTATTTTACGACGGTCGAGTCATCGGCTAGGGGTATTTTACGACGGTTGAGTCATCGGCTAGGGGTATTTTACGACGGTTGAGTCATCGGCTAGTGGTATTTTACGACGGTTGAGTCATCGGCTAGGAGTATTTTACGACGGTTGAGTCATCGGCTAGGAGTATTTTACGACGGTTGAGTCATCGGCTAGGAGTATTTTACGACGGTTGAGTCATCGGCTAGGAGTATTTTACGACGGTTGAGTCATCGGCTAGGGGTATTTTACGACGGTTGAGTCATCGGCTAAGAGTATTTTACGACGGTTGAGTCATCGGCTAGGGGTATTTTACGACGGTTGAGTCATCAGCTAGGGGTATTTTACGACGGTTGAGTCATCGGCTAGGGGTATTTTACGACGGTTGAGTCATCGGCTAGGGGTATTTTACGACGGTTGAGTCATCGGCTAGGGGTATTTTACGACGGTTGAGTCATCGGCTAAGAGTATTTTACGACGGTTGAGTCATCGGCTAGGGGTATTTTACGACGGTTGAGTCATCAGCTAGGGGTATTTTACGACGGTTGAGTCATCGGCTAGGGGTATTTTACGACGGTTGAGTCATCGGCTAGGGGTATTTTACGACGGTTGAGTCATCGGCTAGGGGTATTTTACGACGGTTGAGTCATCGGCTAGGGGTATTTTACGACGGTTGAGTCATCGGCTAGGGGTATTTTACGACGGTTGAGTCATCGGCTAGGGGTATTTTACGACGGTTGAGTCATCGGCTAGGGGTATTTTACGACGGTTGAGTCATCGGCTAGGGGTATTTTACGACGGTTGAGTCATCGGCTAGGGGTATTTTACGACGGTTGAGTCATCGGCTAGGGGTATTTTACGACGGTTGAGTCATCGGCTAGGGGTATTTTACGACGGTTGAGTCATCGGCTAGTGGTATTTTACGACGGTTGAGTCATCGGCTAGTGGTATTTTACGACGGTTGAGTCATCATCTTGGGGTATATTATGACAGTTGAGTCATCAGCTAGGGGTATTTTATGACAGTTGAGTCATCAGCTAGGGGTATTTTATGACAGTTGAGTCATCAGCTAGGGGTATATTATGACAGTTGAGTCATCATCTTGGGGTATATTTTGACGATCCAGTCATCATCTAGGGGTATTTATTTATGGAAGGTTGAGTTATCATCTAGGGGTTTTTTTGAAATTGATTAACCGGGGTTTATTGATATTGATGGTCGGTTTTTTTAAATTAATTTTAAAACCTTAGAAACATCTCTGAATTTTGACATTATCACCAGTTAGTGTCAAATCTAGCTTACAAGACACGAAAACGAACCGCGGAAGAAAGGGTAGTACTATATTGGCTCCGATATAGAAAAAAAAGTGAGGATGGGACTAACGCGAAAAGAAAAAAGAGCAGATTGTCGGTCAAAACAAACAATATCGAGTTACACGAAACGCCGCGAGTCTACTCCTTCCACAAACACACAGACACATAGAGGCTTCTTCTTCCTAACCCAATACAAGGACTTTATTTCAAAGATCTCCAAAACGGCTCTACGGCTTTCGCTCCCGGGGAGAAAAAAAAACTAGTTCTGTGGACGCGATTGACTTCGAAAGAGCAAAGGAATCCCAGAAAACTGGCACTGGGTTACGAAAAAAGTCAGTCCTGTTGGGTTTTCCTATACAATTTTTTTTATTAGTTTTTCTTCATTTTAAACCTCGGGGTTGAGGAAAGGAAATTCGGTCAAATTCGGTATTGGTTCTTCCTTCGGTATTGAGAGATAAGGATAAGGAGAGAGAGTTAAAATTCGATTTTGGATGTTGTTTTCGATATCCTGTATATATACCTAGAAACTACATACTTTACATAATATTTAAATTCGATTCAAATATATGCCATGTATTAACTGTTGCGCAGTTTCTCCCTCGCGATATTTCAATGGTTACGTTATCTAATTAATTGCTCCGATAATAGGTGTTAAAATAATTACAGGGCTGATACTAAATCACTCTTTCACTAAAAGTCACTTTTTTCAAATTCGGTTACTAAAAGTCACTTTCCAAAAATTAGTTACTATTTGTTACTTTTTCTCTGAATTTTTGATCATTTCGGTGTTATTTATCTTCTTGACCACAACGTTAAACGTAATATATTTGTCCTATGACGGTTTAAACGCAAAAACTCTCAGATTGGACTCCTCACCCAATCTGGAGTATCCCTGATTATAAAATTAATTAAACTCTCAGATTGGACTCCTCACCCAATCTGGAGTATCCCTGATTATAAAATTAATTAAACTCTCAGATTGGACTCCTCACCCAATCTGGAGTATCCCTGATTATAAAATTAATTAAACTCTCAGATTGGACTCCTCACCCAATCTGGAGTATCCCTAATTATAATATTAATTAAACTCTCAGATTGGACTCCTCACCCAATCTGGAGTATCCCTGATTATAATATTAATTAAACTCTCAGATTGGACTCCTCACCCAATCTGGAGTATCCCTAATTATAATATTAATTAAACTCTCAGATTGGACTCCTCACCCAATCTGGAGTATCCCTGATTATAAAATTAATTAAACTCTCAGATTGGACTCCTCACCCAATCTGGAGTATCCCTAATTATAATATTAATTAAACTCTCAGATTGGACTCCTCACCCAATCTGGAGTATCCCTGATTATAATATTAATTAAACTCTCAGATTGGACTCCTCACCCAATCTGGAGTATCCCTAATTATAATATTAATTAAACTCTCAGATTGGACTCCTCACCCAATCTGGAGTATCCCTGATTATAAAATTAATTAAACTCTCAGATTGGACTCCTCACCCAATCTGGAGTATCCCTAATTATAAAATTAAACTCTCAGATTGGACTCCTCACCCAATCTGGAGTATCCCTAATTATAAAATTAAACTCTCAGATTGGACTCCTCACCCAATCTGGAGTATCCCTAATTATAAAATTAAACTCTCAGATTGGACTCCTCACCCAATCTGGAGTATCCCTAATTATAAAATTAAACTCTCAGATTGGACTCCTCACCCAATCTGGAGTATCCCTGATTATAAAATTAATTAAACTCTCAGATTGGACTCCTCACCCAATCTGGAGTATCCCTGATTATAAAATTAATTAAACTCTCAGATTGGACTCCTCACCCAATCTGGAGTATCCCTGATTATAAAATTAATTAAACTCTCAGATTGGACTCCTCACCCAATCTGGAGTATCCCTGATTATAAAATTAATTAAACTCTCAGATTGGACTCCTCACCCAATCTGGAGTATCCCTGATTATAAAATTAATTAAACTCTCAGATTGGACTCCTCACCCAATCTGGAGTATCCCTGATTATAAAATTAATTAAACTCTCAGATTGGACTCCTCACCCAATCTGGAGTATCCCTGATTATAAAATTAATTAAACTCTCAGATTGGACTCCTCACCCAATCTGGAGTATCCCTGATTATAATATTAATTAAACTCTCAGATTGGACTCCTCACCCAATCTGGAGTATCCCTGATTATAAAATTAATTAAACTCTCAGATTGGACTCCTCACCCAATCTGGAGTATCCCTGATTATAAAATTAATTAAACTCTCAGATTGGACTCCTCACCCAATCTGGAGTATCCCTGATTATAAAATTAATTAAACTCTCAGATTGGACTCCTCACCCAATCTGGAGTATCCCTGATTATAAAATTAATTAAACTCTCAGATTGGACTCCTCACCCAATCTGGAGTATCCCTGATTATAAAATTAATTAAACTCTCAGATTGGACTCCTCACCCAATCTGGAGTATCCCTAATTATAAAATTGAACTCTCAGATTGAACTCCTCACCCAATCTGGAGTATCCCTGATTATAAAATTAATTAAACTCTAAGATCAGACTCCTCACCCAATCTGGAGTATCCCTGATTATAAAATTAATTAAATATATTTGTCTTATGACGGTTTAAACGCAAAAGTAGCGAGATCACAATTTCCCCGCGGTAGCTGATCAAGGCCCAAAATCGTGGAGCTCGCTTCACTCGCTCAGCAAATGTTTGAATTATTATTTAAAATTAATCCAATTCAAATGTATGTTTTGTTTTTGATTTAAAACGACATCAATTACTTTGCATTCTGAGCTGCGCTCCAAAATGGTTTAATTGAATTTAGCCTCAGACCTTTTATGAGGTGACCTTTCCTTTGACTGGAAATATCTAAGCCCATATATTGGGCGTAATTACGACACCGACCTTAAAAATATCTTTTAAATCGGTCATCTCTGAAAACATTTCATTTCAAGTGGCCCTTTTTATAGCTTAATTTGCCCCTATTTAGTTACTTTTTGCTTACTATTTCTAAATTAATTAGTCACTTACTCAACTAAAATTGAGCGTATGAGTGAGGATCAGCCCTGTATAATAAGAAAAACACAACTTAAAACTATCTTTCAGTCATTATAGCGAATGGTATGACAGTATTTATCTAGCAAATCATGATTTGTTGCTTTCCATATTAACAAATTGCTATTGACGCAGCCAGCTTGTGCGATGGAAAATGGCAAACTTATAACTTACGGATCTAAAATATTTTCTAATGTTTATTTTTGCACAGTGTTGTTTTAAATAATTGATATACCGTTAATTTGCCTTTCCTCCCATTATATCTTGGCGTAAACATCAATATTGCGTCCTAATTTAATATTTAGGGCTATTTTTTTAACCTTTCGTAAAAGTAATAGCCCTGCCTCTTTCACTTTATGTTCTAAAAATACAATATAAAGTAAATCAAAATACAATATTTCACCTTTTTTTGCGGTTAATTTTACCACGATCCTTTTATCGTCGGTTGCTAATGGTTACCTCAGTTACTCTTCCCAATTTGGGGGCTCAATTTGTTATCTTACAGCCTGGGCTGTAAAAATAAAGCGAACCGCGTAAAAGAAACACAAAAATTTCCCTTCATCCGACGGAGAAAAATAAAAGGGAACGACTATATCGCTAGCTTTACTACACTTACAAAAAGATGATGGGAAAAATTGGTAATCCATCGCGTCATTTCTAATGGAATAAAATAATCTCTCTTTCTCTCTTTTGCTAGGAAAGATGGGGTCTCTTCTAAGTCCTAATCCATTAGGCCTAGTTGTACATCGACGATTTACTAGATGAGATTGTTTGTTATCTGGGATTTCCGTTTTCCATTTACCGAGTGGGGCTCGACCCGAGATCTGCTCGGAGCTGATCTGTGCCAAAAGATACTCAGTACGGATTTGTAGTTAAATCTGTACAGCAGCTCCTTGAAATTATGCGTATTTTATTACCAGAACAATCTGCGAAAGAGATTTTCCCATCGCTGACTGATTTTATTACATGATAGAGCAAATAGCGAGCGATCTTAGAGCAGGTTTTAATACGCCATTAGTAATTGACCAACACCTGTCTGTTTTATCACAGTAATTAGACTTCACTATTTCATCTAGAAAACCATGATAATGTAAAGGATGGAAGAGGTTGGAGTTTTCTTTTTTATTTTAAGTGAGCTCTTCGCAGAGAAAACAATAGCGTGGCAATGTAAACAGAGACGTTTTATTAATCACGCGTCAACTCGACAGATTAAAAACAGGGGGTGGGGGTGGGCAGAGCAAAGGCTTAATGTAAGGCCTTGGTTAGTCGCATTAGGTTTAGGAGAGGATAAGGTTTTATGGGCAATCCCATGTCCCATCGGTTTTGTTAAAAAGCCCCGTTTTTTTTTCTTCTTTATCATTTCCGGCGGCTACTTCCGCCGCAAATTTCCTTTTCGCCAAACAACTTCGCTTTTTAGAAATAGCATTTTTTTCTCTCTCCTCCTCTTCCACTCGTCCACTCAGTAGGTCTGTTTTATATGGACGTCGCTGATCCTCGGACCTTGTTCCAGTTTTTAGAAACACTTACGCTTGTCGGGGATTTACTATGTCTGAAATGGTCTTACAGACAGGAAAACGTTTTTGGACTTTTTTGGTTCAATATTTTGGTGGTGATTCCCTAAGCGTCACACCATCCAGGGTCTGGCTGTTTTGTTCACCTCAAGGAAACAATGAAATGGGAGATAGATGTTTTTGGGGGTGTCGCAACAGGTATTGTTTCCGAATCCTCTTCTTAGGAGACTTTCTCAAAATTGATTTTAGTTGCCATAGTAACCGGATATACTCTTTTTTTTAAAAATCAAGAGAAGAAATACCGCTACTTCATCATAACCAATGAATTTTTAAAGTGATAAAATATTTCCGAACTCCCAGTAAGAACATGGTAACGTAATTAGAAGATTCTTGCGGATATACAGGGTGTTCACGGTATATAAGTCTGCCGTAATTAAAGGGTATGTTCTTGGGTCGAGCCGAGTGGAAAGTGTCAAATGACGTGGGGTCTACATCATACGTTTTCGGGTCTTATATGGGTTCTTCCTTTATTTGGTTACCATGGAATCCACGCGCATTGTTACGAGGTAGTTGAAGCATCTTTTAACAGATGAAATTCGTGTATAGAAAATATTTTTTTATTCAATTGGTAAATCTAACTTTTATCAAGGTTGAACCACGCTATGGTGCGAATAAATATATATATAGAAATATATTCCATATACTGGACGGTAGCGTTAGTAAGGGCTGGAGTTATAGGCCTGAGTTGGACGTGAACTGTGTATGTTGGTAAGGAGCTAACCGTGGAATGATTTAGTGAAACTAACGTAACGTAGGGTGATAAAATCCCGAATGCGAGGGAAAAAAAAAGGCTATCTGAGTTGTAAGGGCTTCTCTTTGATCTTGTTTTTATACTGAAAGGCTTCTCCTGAGAGGTAACTCACTTATCAATGAAAACTGCCTATATCGAAGTAATTCAGATTTTGGCCCTGGATGCGGTCCCCATTTGATTTCTTGAAGGTGATTATCACATTTTATTTCGCGTCATTTCACACCTTATTTAATGGTATTTCACGCGATTTTCCTTGGATTTCACGAGGTGCTCCTTAGATTTCACGAGATTTCCTCAGATTTCACTGATTTGACTTTATTATTCCGACTAGTGAATTACCCCTCGTGTTTCTGGATAAATATACCTACACACGTATATGTCGTAGCTCTTGCCTTCCACACGCATTTCTCTTGTGCGCAAGGGTCAAGGGTCATTTGGGAATGGTTTTATGTGAACTACCTAATATCTTGTATGGGGACGTAGTATATGGTCAACCTCGCTTGTTTATTGCCTTTATTTTTAAGGTTTTTTTTAACAATCTTGTAAAGTAAGTTAGGAAACTTATATAATTCCGGCAATAAGTAACTGATTCTAGGTTTAATATCAGCCTCCCTTGAATTGTGACTTAACATTAAAAAATAAGTTAACTTAAATTCATGAAGTCGCCATCAAAATTTAACACAATGGTTATGAAAGAACTCCATTAAAAATCGAACGAACACACGCGGAAGGTTAACTCCCATCCATGCCTATGGGGGAATAGGAAAGCCAAAAAATTTCATTTCGTTTTCTTCCCGTCACAATCCCAGAATCCCTTGACACTTGTGTCCCTCTGGAATGGTATCTTAGAATTATTTTATGAATGTTTCAAAAGGTCTAAAGAGAAGCTCAGACGTTTTATTATTATATTTATTTTTTTTTTCTTTCTTTCCGAAGTCTTTCTCGAGCTTCTTGAATTTTTGAAGATGCTTGACTGCGTGGAACAATCTGGTACGCGAGCCCCTTGCAAGTGGTCGGACTCTCGCAATTTTATTTTTAACTAATTTAATATTTCTATGTTAATATCCCCTTTTAATATTTTAAGCAAGTGATCGACACCTTTAGCACGGTTATCTTCCCTCCATTTCGCAGGCGTTTTTTTTAACGCGTACCACGAAGCGCGTGATCAAATTGCCAATTTTAATTTCGTTAAAATAGAAAACTCGAGGGGATTTTGGGGAGGGGGGGGGGAGACGAACAGTCTGGAACTGTTTAAAGGACAGGGATCTTCATCTGGAAAAGAGTTTTTTTTTACTTATTCCAAGCGACGTACGCGTTTCTATGGGTGGCCGCCCTAAGGGTTTCTATTGTTGAAAAACGCTGTTGGTACAGTATACACTACGCTATACGAAATCTTTTCGGCTCTGTAGGTTTTGCTCTCTCATAGCAGACTCTTTTTCGAGTCTTATCGTTCAAGCTCCAGCGACTCTGCGGGTTCGTCTCTTCATCTCGAAAGGTGTGAAAAGAGGCGCGAAACAAGGAGGGATATGCACTAACGTTTTTGGGTTCACTCAATATTTTTCTTAGCGTTAATATACTTCCTGTTATGGAACTCGCCCCAGATTCTCCTTAAAAAAATAAAAACATGCCAATTAGGAAAAACTAAGTGAATGCCATTGTGAAGACAGATATTCCCCCCCCAGGTTACATAAATTATGATTAAACAGGGTACATGTCGCAGCACCTGGAATGCCTGATAAGTCTGTGAATTTTAAAGTGAGTGTGAATTATTGGGGAATTTTAAAATTAGTGAGAATTATGAGTGCAAATTGTCAGGAAATTTTAAAATGGATATGAATTGCCAGGGATTTTTAAAATGAGTGCGATGTGTCTTGGAAGTCCGTGATCTTCATATTGGTTAGATAATTTTTCTATAGTAAATACGAGCATGAAGTAATAGAATTATTGATATATGAAGTCAGAAGTCAATTGTATAATAGAAAGGATTGGGATCTCTCAAGCCCCTTTAACAGTTTCCCAATAGTTTAACTCAAAACTGTTCTACTTCAAAGTAATGAACATCTGACTAAAATAAACCACTTACACGTAGAGGCATTCCTCTCTCGCTCTACGTCAAACGTTGGGAGATAATTTGCAATGACTAATAATAACACTCTCTCAACTACACCAGATCCAATGACGCAATATCCATAAATCTAGAATGAGTAGGTAACTGAAAACCCCCTTCAGACCCAGAGATTTTTTTCTTCTTCTCTCTTCTCCTTTCCTCCGAGCATCCTTAGCTCTCAACCTCTCCTCATCTTTTTTCACTCAACCGTTACTGGATAGATGATAACAAAAAAGGTGGCGAGCGCTTTTTTATAATTCTTTTTTATTTTCTCGCTAGAGACCAACGTTATAACGTAGTATTTATACGACTGGGATAGGGGTAATTAGATGTGGTGCATGCCACACTGCCTGCCACGTGATATAGAAAAGAGTTATCTTGGGACCGTGGGAAGAGGTAAGGGATAAATAGAAATAGAACAAATTCTCTTGGGAATGTTGTAACGATCGTCGTATGCACGAGTAGCTTAATCGCCTTCTATCTTCAGTGTTATATAATCAATTTTATTTACTTCAAAGGGGAAGTGTATCTCAAAATTAACACTTAGTATGTGGTGTTTCTTACCGGCTTTTTTTTATAGATTTTTGGATTTGAGCTTTAGGAAATATGTACAGGGGTTTCTGATATTTAGGGGGGATGTTCTATGACATTTTTGCCGTCCGGGCCACTGTTTCCGAGTTATGATTTGAGTATTTTAGGGATTACCCCTTAATTAAATTAGAAATCATTGTCTTAATCAGTTTCTTAACTAAATTTAAGGGGTCATCCGTAAAATACTCTTACAATCTTAACTCAAAAAACCCAACCGTGGCCTTGACGGCAAAATGGCCTAAAAATATTTTCGACTCAAAATTGATTTCCCAAATAACATCCCCCCTTATTTATGCTAGACTGGAAGAAATATTTAATGGAAAGTTCTATACAAGATATTTTTCTTTTTATTAAGAGCGTATAAAATACTATGGTAGGCGAAGGAAAGGGCCTACCTATATCATAGAACCAGAACTTCGGAGATGAAACTTTCGTTGACGCATGCGCGATTGGGTATATATATACCTTTGATTGGGTTTTGTGGTGCGTAATATCAAATGATTTCTTCGTCGCTTTGGTGGCGACAGTGTTAACGAGCCCCAAAACGAGCGGGGAGTTGAGAGAATTAGATTTCTGGTGAAGCTTTTATATATTCTTATTGATTCCTTCTTTGGACTTGTACGTATAACTCCCATCCCATTTCCCGCCATTATCCATTAATGATTTACCGCTGGGTTATTCGGATGGGGAATGAAGATATATAGATGGTCCCCATAGGCGAATTAAGCCTTGAGAACTCACGCTATACTATATATATATCTATATAACTAACGCTCCCTTAATTGTTACATACATGTAATCAGTAATGAGTAATCTATTGGAAATTCATTAACCAGAAAATCATCTCTTTCGGGCGTTAGGGGCCCCTAATTAAATATTGTTAATTAGTAAACACGGTAATGATTACCGTAACAATTTTAGGAAGAATTTGTCGCCGCTTAAAGTGCATGAGCGTATAAAATTGTAGAGTTCACTTTTTTGAACTTAGATCGACGGTAGATTTGCTCCAAAATTCAAACTTATCCTGCTAACGTAGGTCGATTTTTTTTTAATATAGAAGAAGCCACTTCTCTCTCTCTCTCTCTATTTCTAAAGTTGCTTTCTAATTCTATAAATACGCCCTTGACACTCTCTGCGCAACCCTCGCAATGAGTCGGGGACTTAATGTAGTCATAAAAATGTCCCGTCATTTTTTCTTCATCTCTTTTTTTGCTCTTTTAACCAAATGCATCGCAACATTTCAGTTATTTTTTTTATTTCTCGTCAAGGTTTTTAGAGGCGTGCGTAGGAGGGGCCTGCCTTTCCTTGACTTTCCTCTAAAAAAATAAGTCTCTTTTAGTTCATTTATCTCCATTTTGAGGGATCCTTTCTCAAGCATGGTAACGAGGCCCCGGAGCCTCTACTACTTACAAAGATTTGCCTTATTTTCCCCATCTTATTCCGTCTTTAACTTAGTCAGTCTTGTTTAATTTATTTCTGATTCATTTAGATCGTCAAGAATTCCCCATAGTAATATTAAAGTAAGAGGGATTGATAAGTTTTAAAAATTCCAAGTGAACTTTTATAAATTGACCAATTTTCGTTTTGTTAGCCTTTGATCTTTTAAATACATAAATAATAGCTTAATTTTGATGTGAAATATATTGGTAATAACATCTCTTCAAGGGTCGTGCTAAATTTATGCCATCTGTGTCTAAGGTGAATTAGATTAATGTGCACATATTTTCTACTGTACTAACTGTTACAGGATGTATACAAACTTAGAAATCCTGAAGTGTCAGGGAAATGTTGGCTAAAAATTCAGGGAAATGTTGGCTAAAATTCAGGGAAGACCCAACGAAATTTATAATTTTTGGTAAAATTCGGGTAAGACTCAGGTAAATTTATAATTTTTAGTAAATAAAATTCATGAAAGGCTCAGGGAAATTTATATTTTTTTGTGAATTCAGGGAAATTTTTCAGGCTTGAGTATAAGTTTTCCCTGAAGGGGTTGCTCCAAAAACCACTACCGCAGTTACTAGGTAGCCTTGCACCTGGAAATATATGGGGGAAAAACCTGGAAATGTCTGGGAAGTCGGTTTTCCTTAAGTTGTGTGAACCATGTGTTATTAAAATTGAATGCGACTTCTTGTTGGGGTTATTTTTGTTTCTTAGCTCGTAGTGAGGCCTTCGTTTCCCCTCGGGTCGCGTTTGATCTTTGTCGCTAGTTACCTAGGCTAAATCTTTCCCCACTCTCTTATTCTGGTATTTTCTTCTTCCTTCCGCACAATGATCTCTTTCTGTCCCCGTAGACGCAATCTTT
>JAEQBA010001550.1:0-50000 GCA_019434445.1 Phalangium opilio
TTTTTTTTTTTTTCCCCTTTCAACGTCAGTTTTGGCGGGAAATTACCAGTTATTTTCTCTTAGGCAAGGCTTAAAACGTACGCTATTACGTAAAGGCGTTCGGAACGCCTCCAGACACATCAAATTAGGCCTAATACTAGACAATGCAACTTGCCAGTGACATCTAACGCCATCTTAACTAATCTTACTAAGAGATCTTATATACTGACTTTAGAGATTGTCCACGTGTAACGTAAACTTCCATCGATCTGATGATGTTGGTATATATTTAGAGGTACATACAACGTCCGTCAATGAATAACGTTTTGCTAAGTCAAAACTTAAGCCTAATATCCATAAGTTAAGTAAATAATTTCGGTCAAGTTCGGGTTCAACAGCGTAGTGGAACGACTGCTATTACGTATTGTCGACCTTGCAAGGGCCAAGGGTGCTTATGATATTGATTTAAAAGGAGCGTCACACGGACTTATTGGCACTATTAGTTAACTTATGCTGAAGCTAAGACTCAAGGCGGGAAACTAACTAGTTATAGTGTTTAAACGCGTATACCGTTCGATATATATATACATTGGGAATACATACACCTACTAGGAATCATGATTAGTCAGCCAAATTCACTTATCTAGAGCGGAATTTATGGGAGGAGCTAGCTATTTAGACTAATCATAATGTATGACGAATTTTACCGAGGCGAATTTATAATCTCGCCTGTTGCACCCTGGAACTAACCAATGAAATAACACAGCTAGAAAGACGCCATTAGAATTATGAGGCCTGACGTGGATAGTAAGTTCCCAAGCCCAGTATACCCACAAAACCCGAATTCATAGACATTAGCATGGGGACACAATGATTCCTAGTAGCTTTATGTATTCCCAATACAAGTAATGATGTATTCTGGGACATGGACTTGGCGGGGGTCTTGTTGCCAATTAGTTGTGGTTAGGGTTAAGTTTCAGTTTCGACAGAAAGGGAAGGCCTATAGGCTATGTTTTTGTCCATCGGTATCTGGATTAAATTAGCTCTGTATCCCTCGGATTGATTTACTAATTATATCGGCAAATTACAATGCTCGCTCCCTCCGCCGCTTGGAATGGATTTCTATACATATATATTGCTAGGTTAGGCTTAACAACCAATCAAAATTAAGGGACAACCAAGGACTCAAAATAGCATCGTAGAATTCGAGATTCGTATTGACTTCTGAAGTTTAATTGGAAGTATTTGGAGTTAGATTTTGTATGAGTAAGTTTATGACGTCAGAACTCTGGTCATTTGAACGATATCATGAAACGCTTTTAGGGTATGATAGATAAAATTGAACTTTACGAAACGGTATCAAGAACTTGGTCCTAAACCAATCAGAACTCGAGATAAAGGCTTTTTATGAAAAAATTCCATTTTTAAGGTGCTTCGAATATAGACTAACTTTGTGACGGCATAACTCTGTCAATTTTAAAGTTAACAATAATTGCTTCGAGGATGTGTTAGCCCTAATTGTTGTCTATCAAACGGTATCAATAACTTGGTCCTAAACCAGTTAGAACTCGAGATAAAGAGATTTTAAGTAAATTCCAATTTAAGGCGATGTCTGTTAAGTAAACTTGACTTTGGGACGCCAAGAACTCTGGCAATTTTAAATTTAACGATAATTGCTTCGAGGGTATGTTAGCCCTGATTGTTGTCTATCAAACGGTACCAATAACATTACGCTAAACCAATTAGAACGCGAGATAACAATATTTTTCTGAAACTCCTTTTTAGGGTGGGTACGCATAAACATTCACTTTCAAGATAATAAATCTAACGCAATATATATAAACGCATAATATATTATTCTATTAGCCAAGGCTTAATAAGTTATGCGTGCATTTTTCACCCCTTATATATTATGATCCTTTCCCGCCGTTTTTTTTGGGGGGGGGATTATGGGAATGGGGGAGGAAGTGATATCAACGAACGGTTTTTACCATCATCATGGCTATTCCATCATACAAGGACAAACCCATTAATGCAATAGCCATCGTGCTCTGGTAATTTCCTACGTATAGATGCGCAGCCAAGGCTTAACGCGTTGGTAGTACCCTTCTAATGGCTGCCATTATCGCTTAGAATTCTCCGGTTGTCTCTCTCTCTCTCCTCTCGCTTTCCTTTGGAAGCTTTAAGGGACTTTCTAGGACAGTCCCTTCATAAAATGGGACAGATATTGAATGTCCCTACTACTACCATAAGTTTATAAGATATGTATGTTCCATAAGTTTGTTTAATTAATATCTGGTCATGAGAAACTGAAAGGCTTGTAATGAATTTGAAGTGAGTGTGTGAGTGAGGTAGGTCATAGATTCGAGAGGAGGTAAAGAAACGAGGGAGGCCTGGTGAGTGAGGTGGCGCTGCTGTCAAAGGTCACTGTTTTCTAGTTAAGATTGTTGTTGGATGGAGTATTTTAGCGATGACCCCTTTAAATTTTATTAAGAAACTGATTTAGATAATGAATGATTTCTAATTAAATGATAAGGGGTTGTCCCTAAAACACCCCAATCAAATCATAATTCTCGAAACTTGTGGCAAATTAAACAAAATGGAGATAGACTAAGAAGTATAGAACATTTTTGACTAAAAATTGATTAATTTCCCAAAGAACAATATTTGAACATCCCCCTTAATTTATGTATATGGCAGACTTATGCGGAAACACCAACCAAGTCTGTATTATCATTATCGGTTCCGAGGTTATCTCGATTTACAAATGCTCCGTGGAATATATTTCTTTTGATGATATCTATGATAGATATGAGATTTGAAGGAAAGGGAGAAAGAAAGAATAGGTTGGGTCTCCATGACAACGTCGTCCGCGATTTACTTCCGGTGGTCTAGATTTATTCACTTCCGGTTTTTCCGTTGAATAGAAATGAATGAATGAATAGGCAAGCGAGAGATGGGGGATTGAGGAAGTAAAAGCCGGATCTATTGATTGCTTTGTGATTGGATTCGCTTCTCAGTCATTTGTATTTAGCAAAATGATTATTTGCTCCGTCAATTGCAAGCAGCATGTAACATTTGCGCATTTGCCGGTGCATGGCTTGCTTTTCTTGATTGCGTATTGTTGCGAATTTGAATGAGAAATGTGCACGGGTTTTTGGTGGGTTTTTTCTGCATCCGAATTATTTATTTTATTTATTTAATCTCCATTTTGTTTGGCACAAGGGACACTGTTTTCGAGTTAAGATTGCTGTTGGAGTATTTTAGCGATGACCCCCTTAATTTTAATTAAGAAACTGATTTAGGCAATGATTGAGCACTAATTTAATGATAAGGGGTCATCCCTAAAACACTAAAATCAAATCTTGACTCGAAAACAGTGTCCGTTTGTGGCAAATTAACAAAATGGAAAGATAGACTATAGGAAGTATAGAACATTTTTGACTCAAAATCGACGCTAAAAAGATTGAACAACATCCACCTTAATTTATCAGAAGCACCAGTTTGTATACTAAACAAATCCATGCACTGACCAATCAAAGTTTGCCCTAGACTCCTGAAATGTCCCCTGAAATCATACCCGCTTTTACAAAACGCATTCATTACTTTACTCGGCTTCCAAAGTCTCTGATTGTAATCTTCTAGGTTAGTTTGGTCCAGCAAACGTAATTCGGGTTTAAAGACCAAACTAAATGTTCATTTCAATCTTATACTACACATTATATTAAAGTCATTGTTCCGTATCTGCTAAGCCTAATCACCTGAGGGTTTCTAGCTCCTATATCATAGAGGATAAAGATGACTTAAGCCTTGGCTTTACTGACAAGGGACCCCCAAACCCTCCCAGGGCCCCCATCCCATTTCGATATCAATTTCATCTCTCTTGGACAAGGGTCCCATGTAGCACAAAAAGGGGTAGGCCATTTTCGCGAATTAAGTATTTTAATATGGATTATTATTGCTATATATTATCAAAATAGAAATAAGAAAGTATTATAAAGGTGGTCCTATATTTCCTATATTTTTGAACCTGTCCTATATTATTATTATCCTGTAATTTCATGAAACATCAGACTATAATATTTCCAATATATTTTTGATGCTTAGTTTGGGGTCTTAGTTTTCGTTTATAGTTTAGAATTATCAAATTTATTTTACTTAAAATTTAGTTATGGCTCTTTTAAAATAGAGATGACATTTGGGACTAGATTTGAGCGAAATTGATCAGGCGGAGTTTGTGCTCAGGATTATTTTTTTAATTATATTATATCATTTAATTTAATTTAATTAAGTTCCTCTGAATTTAATTCAAAGTAAAATCCCCAATTTGTTATTATTTTTATTTATTTGAGATTTTTCTATAATATAGTTTAAGCCAAAATAGTTAGTATTATATATGAGTATGCATTTTTATTCCTATATTTTCCTATAAAAACACGTGATTTTTTCTCCTATAAAATCCTATAATTCCAAACATTAAAGAAATTTCCAATTTTTTAATGTTTCACTGTGCAGATTGGTCGTATAATAACATTATCTTTGCCAGGTATTATATAATAGTATTAAGTAACCATCCTCTTTGGGGATTTAGAGCGAGAATTAAATTTTAATAGGGGATTCTATATTGTCAATTGTCAACGCTCCAGTAGGTCTCATCAAGATAAGATCGTGAATTCGAGTTAAAAGCACTTTGTAATCTGCTTGTTGGTTGTTGAATATCTCGACTGTCAAGTATATACAGTATAATATAGTTATAGTATATAATTTAAGCCGTTGTAATTCATCGCATAGATATGGGCTAAATTGTTTACAATATATATTCAAGTTTCAAATAAATAAATAAATAGATAAACTCACCTATACTTTTAATTACTTATCAATAATTAGGTTATATAAAAAACCAATTAGTATTAATAAATTTGTGTAGACCTGTTAACTAAATTCTAAAGTACTTCAGCTTTATTACGGAAGTTGACCAACTACTTCCGAATTATTTTTTATATAACAAATATTCAAAATTCAAATAAACTCGCCTATATTTTTAATTACTTATGAATAATTAGGTTATATAAACAACTAATTAGAATTAATTCATTCTTGTCTGTTAACCAGATTCTAAAGTACTTCCGCTTTTTTACGGAAGATGACAAACCACTTCCGATTTTTTACGATATAACAAATATTTAAAATTCAAATAAACTCACCTATATTTTTAATTATATATCAACAATTAAGGTTATATAAAAAACCAATTAGCATTAATTTTTAGTGTAGACCTGTTAACCAAATTCTAACGTACTTCCGCTTTATTACGGAAGTTGACCTATCACTTCCGAATCTTTTTTTTCTATGATATAACAAAGATTCAAACTTCAAATAAACTCACCTATATTTTTAATTACTTATCAATAATTAGGTTATAAACAACAAATCAGCATTAATTCATTCGTGTCTTTTAACCAAATTCTAAAGTACTTCCGCATTTTTACGGAAGAAGATCAACCACTTCCGAATTATTTAACGATATAACAAATATTCAAAATTCAAATAGACAAACAAATAAATACACTCACCTATTTCTTTAATTATATATCAATAATTAGGTTATATAATCAACCAATTAGCGCACTTTTCCGTTCCGTTCTGTTCATTAATTCATACGTTACCTAAATTCTAAAGAAGTACTTCCGCTTTATTAAGGAAGATGATCAATCACTTCCGCATTTTTTAAATTCTTATTTTATTTTTTTTTTTAAGTAACTTCCATGCAAGAAAACCAAAAACCGAATCGTGGTTCTTTTAAAGAATGTACTGTTCCTCAAGAACAATTAATTCTCCAACGTGTATACCTCTGAGGTAGCAACTACTTGAATTTTTCTCTTTTTAAAATATATTAGAACTTTGGATTACGGATGGGGAAAATTGGGGAAACGCGACTTAGTTCCTCTGAATTCGGGTCTCGAATGAAAGGGAAAGGCCCCCGCTTTGATGCTTCGCTAGGCGTACAGAGTAGCGTTACCCTAAGGTTCTTTAGTCCTGCTAGAATCCGGAATTTTGGGGGAATTCTCTCTTCTGCGCTTGCGTGGAAGATGCTGGAGGAATGTACCAGCTTCTCTCGCTCTCTCTCGTTCCCTTTCTCTCTCTTTTCGCGATTTCTCCTACGTTTTTTTTCTCTTGTTCAATGGAAAGCATTACGTCATATCGTTAAAATGTTAGGAGTTTAAATGAGGTATTTTTATATACGGGGTTTGTTTGTTTTTAAGCATGTTTTTATGTTTTAATTTAAATTTATTTTAAAATAATTTAGTATCTGAGCCTTCAATCATGTGATTGTTAGACTGAAGTTAATTAAGTCTTGGTTCTACCATATCCATTTTTTCATGGAGAACAGTGGTCCTATAATTCCTATAAAATCCTATATTTTTAACCCGTTCTATATTATTATTATTATGCTATAATTTTTCATGAAAGGTCAGACTGTAATATTCCCTATATATTTTTGATGCTTAGTTTGGGGTCTTAGTTTTCGTTTATATGGTTTAGAATTATCAAATTTATTTTAATTAAAATTTAGTTATGGCTCTTTTAAAATAGAGATGACATTTGGGACTAGATTTGACCGAAATTGATCAGGCGGAGTTTGCTTCCTCAGGATAATTTTTTAATTATATTATATCATTTAATTTAATTAAGTTCCTCTGAATTTAATTCAAAGTGAAATCCCCAATTTATTATTATTATTTTTATTTATTTGAGATTTTTCTATAATATAGTTTAAGCCAAAATAGTATCATTTTTATTCCTATATTTTCCTATAAAAACAAGTGATTTTTCTCCTATAAAATCCTATAATTCCTTATGAAAAATAATTCTGTTTTTCCTATAAGGAATTTAAATTTTTGTCTGGACTTCTTGCACGGTTATTTTAAATTCAATAATGATAAAACTTGGTGCTATTACTCTACGGAATCTCTAGTTTCTCATGATACTTTTATTTTTAGCATATCGATTCTGGTATGTACCAAAGTTATTTCCTGTTTTAAAAGATAGCTACCATAATCAACACACCCATTACTATTTCCCGTATATGGGCCTTACATTACTTCCTCCCGTGTAAAACAAAATGTAGACTAAACTTAAGCCTTTGCCAACTTCCCAATAAGCCTTTGGCATTTATCCAATACCGTTTTCCTCGCGCATCGTGAGCGATCGGTAATTCCTGTATTTTTTTATGGTGTTAATGAACTTGGTGCTGGGGTATTGACCAGTAAGTAGGCTCACGCTTTTCCGTTTTCTGACCCCAATAACGTCTAATGGTCACGCCTTAAAGATTACTCTTAAAGGCGTAGTAGTTTTACTTCCGTTTTCCCCTTCTTCCCCCACACACACTCACTTCCGGAATCCGGTTAGGCCTTAGGCCTTGGCTGTTTCAAAAACACCATTGCGGTTGGTTGTTGTGTTGGGTGCCTTTGCCAGCACCAGCTTCCTTTTATACCGACCGGTTTTCTGTTTTGCAATTCAATCTAGGAACGCCGTATATCATTGCAATGCCCTTTTACTGCTAAGCCTACTTAATATAATTATTTTTGTTTTGCCCTCTGTTGAACGTACGCCTTAAGCCTTGGTCGTAGCTGCGGCCTTAAATAGTGTAGCGTTACTAGCGTAGGCCTAAGGAATTTCTCGCATGCATTCCTTTTTGTAAAAGTTGCAATGGGGGGAACCCTTTTAGGCCTTGGTTCAATGCGTCTAAGCCTTGGTAGTATTGTATAGACTATTCTAACAAAGGCTTAAGTAATATTAGGAGTGTATTTTCTAAATGTAATACGAAAGGCAGGGGACTGTGTAGCTCGTGAGGTTTGTTGAAATGCTCTGACATTTATCTGCAAATCCGAGCGTAGGTCTACTGGGGACTATATTTACCTAGGCGTGGAGAAAAACGGGCCTTTTTTAGGGAAGGAAAATAGTATGTAATAAAAATAAGTCCCTGAAGGGGGGCCAAGTAATACAGTTAAGAAGTAACGACCCTTGAAAACCATTCAATTTATGTGAGAAATTTCTCCTTTTTCGTATGATATAGGAATAAAAAATAGGCTTAGCGATATGCTTCTATTTTTATTTAAGCCTTGGCTCCAAAACTTTTGAAACGACTATAGCGAGAAACCGAAGATTCTATCAAATTTCAAGGTTAAAATCGTCTTCAAATTTGGTACCAAATATTAACAGCTTATGTCCCACTCCGCGTTTTATAATTATGTTCAGCCCTGCTCTTCCGCCTGCCAGCCCGCCAATTTTTTTAGTAACCAAAATGGCGCGTTACAGACAATCCGAGTTTTAAGTTTAGTTACAGAATTTTAAGCAAATTTCTTTAAAATCACGTTAATAACTACCCGTAATTTTAATTTAAAGTTAATTAAACTAAATTACGAATCATATTTTGTGCTTTTTAAGGACGAATCGTTGAGAAATTGGACTTGAAAAGTAATTTAAAGTTTGGTGAAACTTCCAGACGATCAAACACGTACTGAACAGAGTGGGATTTTAATGTAAGTTTTTAAGCCTTGGTCTTTATTAACTATAAATCAATAGATAATTGATTTGAAGGCCTAGTTCTTATAAACTGAATATTAAATTATATTATATTATAAGAACCACATCATCAGTATATTGTCAAAAATCTTTCTTGGGTGTGGTTTACTTGATTCTTACGAGTTCAAAGTTGAAACAAAAACTAAAGAATGACTTAGGGTGTGTTCAAATTAACGTTAGAACAAAAGATACCCGTCCATTCTCCCCAAATGATTCTTTAACAATGATTGAAGAACTAAGAATATCTTTTAGAATAGGGCCCACCTTAGACTCTTAGAGCTGAGTCTGAGTCTATACGGGGGGTTTGCCCCCACAAGTCCAAAACCTGTCTTAGATCGTCAAGAAGGTTATTATTCCTGGTAAAGGGGTTCTTTCGCCCCCCCTCACGTATAAAGGAAGGATTACATTTTCCCCGTTAGAGGGTGTTACCCCCAACCCCAAGGGGTTTTATGGGCCCTGGATTTTGAAACTTGTGGATTGGAACTCAAATTAATTTTATAATCTTTTGAACTCCGTGTGTGAATTTATAACCACCTCATATGGGGTCGGGTTTTTCCAAGTCAAAGAAAATTTAATTTTAAGGATTTGGGTGTGGATTGAGATGGATTGCCGGTATCTATTCTAAATTAGATTGCAAGTAGTGGTAGCATAAGTTTATAAGTGATATGTTCGCTCCATAAGTATGATACGATTCGTAGTGCTACTGAGAGGCTTACAGCAGCTCGAGATATCTAGTTCGAGAAGGAGAACGAGGGGGAGCGAGAATTCAATTGAAATTCTAAGTACACTCGGTGGTGGTTTATTAATTTTGCAGCTAGCACCTATTCCATCTAGGTCCTATTTATTTAATCTGCATTACTAAGCCCAAATTTGACAGCAGCGCCTCACTCACCAACCAGGCCCCTACCTCGATTTACCTCCTCGAATCTATGACCTCACTCACTCACTCACTCACTTCAAAATTACAAACCTTTCAGTTTGTCATGACCAGATATTAATTAAACAAACTTATGGAAGGAACATATCTTATTAACCATTTTGTAACTATAAACTTTAATTTTCCAAACAATTATTTTTAATTACTTTGAAATCTTTTTTTTAATATGAAAACGTAGTGTAAAAGGATCGGCGTTTTTTTCTTCTATTTTTTAATGACTTAATTTTTGGAGGTATAATAGGACCCTACCCCGGTTGGGGGGAGGGGGATGGTTCCTCCAACACCTAATGAGAATATTTCGGTCCCCGCAAAATTGTTGAAAAGCAAAAGCTACCACCAACTCCGCTTCCAAGCTTTTGCTAATTCAATTAAACGGTATAGGGCCGGAAAAAGAATTTAACACCCCTTACCATTCTTGGATCAAATTATGATCAACTTGAAAATACACTAGAGGTTATAGTAGCTTGCTTGCTTTTCCGTATTCCATTTCCATTGGGATTATATTAAGGGGGTAGCGTTAATAATGGTTCAAACTCCGTGTGAAATTTCGTGATAAAAAGTTTGAAAAGAATAAAAAAAAAGAAAGGCAAAATTCAAATTCCCTCGTGCAGACGAAACGAAAGGGGAGAATAACGCCCGGATATTGTTCGTCACATTTTTGAAGTCACCAGGGGGCGCAACCCCCATCCCCTCTTTGTGAACTGCTTTACATAGATATAAGGAATAAATGTAGTCTAATATTTATTTCACTTAAATTTCATATAACTTTAGGCAGGGACCCCAGCTGTATTAGTATAAAATTCTATATTTTTTTCTAACCTGACCTATATTATTATTATGCTATAATTTCATGAAAGGTCAGACTATAATATTTCCAATATATTTTTGATGCATGCTTAGTTTGGGGTCTTAGTTTTCGTTTATAGTTTAGCATTATCAAATTTATTTTAATTAAAATTTAGTTATGGCTCTTTTAAAATAGAGATGACATTTGGGACTAGATTTGACCGAAATTGATCAGGCGGAGTTTGTGCTTAGGATTTGTTTATATATTTATTTTCGATATCTATGCACCCTTAACATAGGAGAAAGAGAGACCCCGAGATCATGGCCATGGGATCCTTTAAATTCTTTCCAACGATGTCGAACAGCTTTCAAAAAATTAAAAAAAAAAAACATTTTTCGTTCCCCAAACCCTAGCTTTTGAAAAACTGTGTAACTCTTTCTCCGAAAAGCTTAAACGCGTTTCAAAGATGCCTAGAAAGTGTGAAAATCTTTTCAAGCGGTAAAATTAAATTGTCCATTGTTAATCACACGAAGCCCATGCAGTTGTTAAAACGTGACTCTCCCTTCCTGAAATTTTACCCCTTCCACGCCTTAATTACGACCGTACATATATAGGTTTTGGTTTAGAATTGCTTCGACATCTGTGCTGTGTGGTTATACTGTGGTCAAGAGGCGATATCTATAGTTTATTAGGGAGAAGGTTTAATAAATTAGCGCCACATTTCCAGCTCTTTATCTCCAGTTCAAACGTTACGTAGACGTGTCCGGAGTTAATCCCCGCCTCTAAATTACAACCAGCATCTCATTGGTTCTTGAAAACTCGTGCACGTCAGCGCGACGCGAATGATAACGAAAATTACAGTCCTATTTTCCGACTGAGGAGAGGAGGCGAAATAGCCCGGGGGCCTCCTCCTTTTACGTCCCCCCTTGTATTTTGAAAGGGGGGACTGCAGAACTATGGCCCGCGGGAATACTTAGGAGGCATCTTATACCTTCTCCCTAGTAAACTAGATATCACTTCTTGGTATAGTATAACCGAAATTCGTACTAGCTTACCTGTTTTTGGGAAGTTACAGTTTTCACTAGAGTTAACTGGTTTTTTAAATTATTTCTTGTCAATTTTAGAGTTTTTCTTAATTATAAAGAAGCTGATTAAGACAATGATTGCTAATTTAATTAAGGGGGTCATCCCTAAAACACCCCAATCAAATCATAACTCTCGAAAACAATGTGTATCCCTTGTGGCAAATTAACAAAATGGAGATAGAAGTAGAAGTTACAGAACATTTTTGACTCAAAATCGACACTAAAAACATTAAACAACATCTCCCTTAATTTATAGCTGCAGACTTATCATAAACACCCTGTACTCATATATATCTATCCAAAGGTATGTCCAAGTAAGTGTCCTGGAGAATGGGGTCCTGGACAATCAATAGTGGGCCAATTTGATCGATGATAAAGCAGCTTCCCTCTTATTCAACTTCCACCACTTCCAGCTTCAACCCCCAAACTCTATTTCCGTCCGTTATAGTCCTAATACACCTGATGACCTCCTCTACCTTCTGCCTGCCTGACCCCTACCCTGACTGTTAAATTACTAGGACTGGGACTGGGGCTAAAGCTGAAGCTATACATACGCGTGGGACTCGACCTTAGGGAGACGGGCCGGGCACGTCACGCGATTTTATAGAGCAAGCCAAGTCTTAAGTGACAATTTTTGTCTGAATAGATTTTAAACATTAGTCTTTTAAAGCGCATTAACTTAGTTCCATCGTCTCGAAGATCTTATCTTTGAAGGGGTGGGGGAAATGCTTCGTTAGGGTTAAAGCTCGGTTTTCACGGGATTTATTGTATGGAGGAATGGTTTTCGTCTGCTGGAGTTGTTTTTTTTTTTTTGGAACCTAGGGTTAGTGGTTGTTTGTCAGTTATTTATTGGATTTCTTAGAATCAAGGTGTAACGGTTTTTGCCAATTATTTATTGGGTTTGTTGGAACCAAGGCTTAGCAGTTTTCTCCACTATTACTACAGGTTTCTTGGAACCGAGGCTTAGAGGTTTTCGACAGTTATGACTACAGCTTTGTTGGAACAAAGGCTTAGCGGTTTTCGAGAGTTATTACTATAGCTTTCTTGGAACCGAGGCTTAGCGGTTTTTCGCCAGTTATTAGCTTTCTTATGGTCTTTATACTCCTTGAAGATGTAACCGTTTCCAAATGACGTCACAATTTAAGCTGATTGCTGATTGGCTCTCTCATAGAGCTCGCTTGAATTAGAATGCGCGTATCCATAATCCAACCAGGAATAAATACAGCTGTGAAAATGCGGCTGCACAATGATCGAGGGGTCCGTCATTCGAAAAAAAACGTACGGGATTTTTAAATCCCTCGGATTTTTATGGATTTTTACGTATTTTTTTTATTTATATGGATTTGTCAATTTTTTATAAAAATCCAAAATCCAGTAGGATTTTCAAAAAAACCGTTGTATTTTTGAATTTTTTCATGGAATTTCGTATTTTTTCGGGGATTTTGTATTTTTTCGGGATTTCGTAATTTGTTTTGGGATTTCGTATTTTTTGTAGGATTTTGTATTTTTAACTGTAATTTTTATCGTCTTCCTGGATTTGAAAACTTTGGATTTTTTGTGGATTTTCACAAAATTTTGGATTTTTTTGTGGATTTTCACAAAATTTTGGATTTTTTTGTGGATTTTCACAAAATTTTGGATTTTTTTGTGGATTTTCACAAAATTTTGGATTTTTTTGTGGATTTTCACAAAATTTTGGATTTTTTTGTGGATTTTCACAAAATTTTGGATTTTTTTGTGGATTTTCACAAAATTTTGGATTTTTTTGTGGATTTTCACAAAATTTTGGATTTCTAAAAAAATTTGAACACACTCCCGGATTTAATATGTTATTTTGGATTTCTAAAAAAATTTGAACACACTCCCGGATTTAATATGTTATTTTGGATTTCTAAAAAAATTTCGGTATTTTTGGATTTTTTTCTGGATTTTCGGTGGATTTTTGGATTTTTTACATAATTTTATATATTTTGAAACTTTTGAAAGATCTTCGGATTTTTCAAAAAATACAAAATCCTTTTGTATTTTCACTGGAATTTTGGATTTGTTGTTGGATTTTTCCCCGAGCGTACGGGATTTTTTGGCAATGACGGACCCCTCGACAATGATACATTTTTTAAAAATTTATTTTGGGTTGCCGCTTGAAGTCAAGGAAAGACGTGAAAACCGAGCTTATATTATATAGTTCCTATATAGATATATATATATACACGCGAAAAAAGAGGAAGAATTTCCATCATGGATTTCCCATGAGAGTTTCCTCTCAGCTTCATAGATTCCAATAGAGATAGAAGGAAACTCTTCAACCGTTTTTAGGGAAGCAAAAAAGAAGAAGAGGAAATAGTCACCCTTTACTATAGCTTGAGAGGAGCGTGCGTTGTTTACTGGACGCTCAATTTGATTCATGGGTCACCAGCCACAAACCCCGGGGCATTTCGAAGCGAAATACCATCCTAGCTTTACTTTAGCATACCCGTTTATCTTAAGGTAACCGTGATGGAAGTACGGGAACGAAATGGCTCTAGGTTGCGATTGAAATAGTCCATGGATTAAAAGGGGGAAAACTACGTGTAGCTTTGATTGCGTTCGTCGCGTTACACTAGAGACACCGCCATAGCATAAGCTCATAAGATATGTTCCTTCCATAAGTTTGTTTAATTAATATCTGGTCATGACAAACTGAAAGGCTTGTAATTTTGAAGTGAGTGAGTGAGTGAGGTAGGTCATAGATTCGAGGAGGTAAAGCGAGGGAGGCCTGGTGAGTGGGGTCGCGCTGCTGTCAAAGAGGGCTTAGTAATGCGGACTAAATAGGAGTGCCTAGATGGAATAGGTCCTAGCTGCAAAATTTATTAACCACCATGCACCGAGTGTACTTAGGACTTCAATTGACTCGCTCCCCCTCGTTCTCCTTCTCGAACTAGTTATCTCGAGCTGCTGTAAGTCTCTCTCAGTAGCATTACGAATCGTATTGGAAGTGTTGGTCATACTTATGGGACGTATCCTATAAACTTATGGTCGTAGGAACCCATTGGGACATTCGTTGATGTCCAAATTGAAGGAGGGACCAGGAGGAACTCTCCATTAAGATTGTCGTATGGTTAAGGGTCAAGAGATGGCCGGTGACCCCCTTTTTTATACATGTACAGGGTGTTTATTCCAAAAAGGGACCCAAGTCCATGATTTCAGTGGGATGCATTGATGGTAAGTTCTATGGGAAATCAATCAATCAATCTCGATACTTCTATGACCACAAAATCGGTGTGGTCATAGAAGTATTGATGTTAAATACATTTTCGACACCTTGAGTGCAGACGTTGCAGGCTTGGATAATTTTCCTTAATTATTTATGTAGCTATTACTTAGTCTAGATACCTTTGGTTGGTATACTATTTTAGGAAGAATTATTTCGCTTACCTCAGCTTGTTCTTAAGCGCTTTTCCTATACGTATCAGAATCTTTGAGCGGCTTAGTGTAAGAAGTTCTTGAGGGAGCTTGTTAGTTCTTTCTGGAACGAAAAGAAAAATAATACACGCTTTTAGAATAATGCAATCCTTTGCAATATACGCAAAATTAATTAATATTATTTTGAAACTGATCTAATTAATTAACGTATCACCGAAATTCTTTTAGTCTAATTACTTTATCGGGTCATAACTCTGGTTCTATAAGAGATACGGGGATGTTCTTTCAGTATGTTATAGCCCTATTTCTAAGCTTTCCAATGATACTAAATACTTGGAAAAATTCCAATAAATCAGCTAGAAATATTAACAAGATAATGATGAATATACTTTAGATATAGAAGAGATAAGATAAGATAAGATAAGGCTAGATTTAGAAATGATATTAAAAACGCTATAAAAACATTGCAGTATATCATACGTTCATAAGATATGTTCCTTCCATAAGTTTGTTTTATTTATCTCTGGTAACTTAGAAACTGAAAGGCTTGTAATTTTGAAATGAGTGAGTGAGTGAGGTAGGTCTTAGTTTCGAGGAGGTAGGTCTTAGTTTCGAGGAGGTAAAGCGAGGGAGGCCTGGTGAGTGAGGCGCTGCTGTCAAAGGGGGCTTAGTAGACTAAATAGGACCTAGATGGAAATAAGTCTTAGCTGCAAAATTAATTAACCACTACCGAGTGTATAGGACTTCCCCCTCGTTCTCCTTCTCGAACTAGTTATCTCGAGCTGCTGTAAGTCTCTCTGTAGCATAGATAGTGTCATACTTATGGATGGAACATATAAACTTATGAGTATATTTATACATGTACAAGAAGCTGTTATGGGATGAAAAACTCTTATATTCCCACCCACTAAGGATATAGTTCCTAAGTAAAAATCAACGTGACTCCCATTCTTGATGGATGACTCGCAAGTATCTTATAAGAAAAAAGTTATCTCCTTGCTTGAACCCCTTATAGTCTTCAAGACTGATTTTAATTATCCTGGAGTCCCTTTGGTGCAAGTGGAAGAAGCCCCCCTAGTCTCCTTATCCTTCCGCCTACCCTTGTCATTATTCTACAATAGTGTACTCTAGAGTTGCCCTAGAACTACACTGGGGTCTTGGGGGGGGGCAAGGGGTAAGAGGGAGGGTGAAGACCAGGGGTCGGATGTTAAGTTCGCTTTTCCAAGGAGAAGCTCGGGAAAGGTCGCGCTCTGAATTCTTAATCAGATATGTTTGAATTTGATCTCCCCACTTTTTTGGATTTTTCTATGTACGTCAAAGTTACTGTGTTGCGACATAAGTTAAATTATTCGTCAATAAGTTTGTATTGACGTAGGTTAAGCGTGTCAGATTATTCCCATTTTATCTTATACAGTATTTTACACCATTTTCATTACAAATTTTACCCCAATTTCTTCCCGAATTTTTACCTAATTTTACCCCAATTTCTTCCCAAACTTTACCCCAATTTCTTCCCAAACTTTACCCCAATTTCTTCCCAAACTTTACCCCAATTTCTGCCCAAACGTTACCCCAATTTCTTCCCAAAATTTTACACCAGTTTCTTCCCGAATTTACACCACTTTTTTTCCAAAATTTTACACCACTTTTTTCCAAAATTTTACACCACTTTTTTCCAAAATTTTACACCACTTTTTTCCAAAATTTTACACCACTTTTTTCCAAAATTTTACACCCATTTCTTCCAAAATTTTACACCAATTTCTTCCCAAACTTTTACCCCAATTTCTTTCCAAATTTTACCCCAATTTCTTCCAAAATTTTACCCCAATTTCTTCCAAAATTTTACCCCAATTTCTTCGAAAATTTTACCCCAATTTCTTCGAAAATTTTACCCCAATTTCTTCCAAAATTTTACACCAATTTTTTCCCGAATTTTACCCCAATTTCTTCCCGAATTTCACCCCAATTTCTTACCAAAATTTTAACCCAATTTCTTTCCAAATTTTACCCCAATATCCTCCTACATTTTGCAATTTTTTTCAAGGATAAATTTCCCATGAAACAATTTCTTAGGAACTTGGGGCTAGCGATTAGTTCACTTATGAAAACTTGTGTAGTATCTCTTATTTTGGAAGTCTAGAATGTCACAATTTTCTTTTTATTTGAAGTTCCAAGGGTTTTATTTTTGTGTTTTATGCGGTGATCTTTTGGGACCCCTTGTACCATCGAGTTTACAAAAGTTTGAATGGAATGGGATAGCGGCGACGCAAGGCGTTTGATATGCTAATTTTTATTGGGTTCTGATTTATTTTTCTTTTTTATTTTCTATGTAGGCCTATATTTCGTTTGGAATAATTTTCAATGATGTCGAAAATGTTTTATTTGTTTGCAAGGATTGCTGAAAACGTTTTTTTTTGGGAAAAATATTACTGACGCGCAGGTCTTGGATTCAAGGCTAATTATCTCGGCCCCTGATTGGTGTAGGGTCACATTTTTGGAATCTTTGGGCAGAGGACAATTAGGGCTATCATATATTCAAAGGATTTTCCTGGAGTTTTTGTTAAACTAGAGTTATGACGTTTCAAAGTTGGAGTTCTTGGAAAGATCCAGGTGTTGTTTTGGATTCAATGCTAATTATCTCGGTACCTGATTGGTGTAATGTCAACCTTCTGGTGTCGTTGGATAGAGGAGAATTAGGGCTATCATATATTCAAGGGATTTTCCTGGAGTTTTTGTTAAACTAGAGTTATGCCGTTTCAAAGTTGGGGTTCTTGGAGAGATCCAGGTGTTGTTTTGGAGTCAAGGCTAATTATCTCGGGCCCTGATTGGTGTAGAGTCAACTTTTTGGTGTCGTTGGATAGAGGGCAATTAGGGCTATCATATATTCAAGGGATTTCCCTGGAGTTTTTGTTAAACTAGAGTTATAACGTTTCAAAGTTGGGGTTCTTCGAGAGATCCAGGTGTTGTTTTGGATTCAAGGCTGATTATCTCGACTGCTGATTGGTGTAGGGCCTTCATTTTAATACCGTGGAATAGAGGAGAATTAGGGCTATCATAAAATCAATGGATATCCCTGGAGTTTTTGTTAAACAAGAGTTACGACGTTTCAAAGTTGGGGTTCAGTGGATGTTGTTTTGGATTCTAAATTCATTATCTCAAACTCTGATTGGTTTAGGGTTACGTGTTTAGTCCCATTTGATAGAGGACAATTAGGGCTATCGTATACTCCAGGGATTTTCCTGGAAACGTTTCCATGACCGAGTTATGACAAATTTTCAAAGTTTACTTGGAGTTCAGATTCGTATTTCCAGCTCAAACTTGTATATACCTTTAAAATCAATTGAACTTAAAATTCCGTAAAAATAATTTAAATATATTTCGAGTTTATCTTGGGAATTAAACTCATTCTAAATATTTGTTAATCATCAAATAGCTGTTAAAGGCAATTAGTCAAATTGCACGCGATTCAATCCAAAGTTCGTATTTAAGTAATATAACTTTTCAACTAAGCAGGGTGTTATAGTCTTAAGTTGATCTAAACCCATAAGGAAAAGTGTAAAAATCAAACTAACTTTAGAGCGAGGCTGATCGCATGGTTGAATTTGATTTCGCTATTTACTTGGTCAGTCTCCCAATTTTAAATATGCACCCAACTTCTATAAAATTGCCACCCGAACCGAGGCTTAGTGAATTGTTAAAACTGTATATATATAAAGCAATACTGGAAAGTATCTCGTAGGCGTAATGGTTTAAAGAGGTATTCTATATTGCCAGGATATGTTGTCGTTAAATAAACTGGGCCATTCTAATAGTATTTAAGGATTTAAATGGCAATTTAACTTGGCAATTGTAATTAGGTTTATAGGTATTTTAAGGAAGCTTTTCCAGCAAGTGTCTAAGGTGTTATTTCGAAGTTATGCATTTGTTATTAAGGTGTTATTTCAAAGTTGTATATCGTAGTTATTGAGGTGTTATTTTGAAGTTGTGTGTCTTAGTTATTGAGGTGATATTTTGAAGTTGTGTATCTTAGTTATTGAGGTGTTATTTCGAAGTAGTATATCTTAGTTATTGAGGTGATTTTTTGAAATTGTGTATCTTAGTTATTGAGGTGATATTTTGAAGTTGTGTGTCTTAGTTATTGAGGTGGTATTTTGAAGTTATGTGTCTTAGTTATTGAGGTGGTATTTTGAAGTTGTGTATCTTAGTTATTGAGGTGATATTTTGAAGTTGTGTATCTTAGTTATTGAGGTGATATTTTGAAGTTGTGTATCTTAGTTATTGAGGTGATATTTTGAAGTTGTGTATCTTAGTTATTGAGGTTATATATTGAAGTAGTAAATCTTAGTTATTGAGGTTATATTTTGAAGTAGTATATCTTAGTTAGTGTTAAAACTAAATCCACAAATAATTGGTAAAACTAGGCCTAGTAACAGCGTCTTACAAAGACCCTTCCCTTCGTTGTTTGCATTTCAAACTAGAAATTGGGAGAAAGAAAACGTTTTTATATCGAGTAATCCTTAAGAAACCAAACCCTTACAAAGTTCTTTTACTTTTAACCCCGCCCGTACCGTACGCGCTGCCAACTTAACGTGACATTCAAAAGTTTAAATACGCTTAAAATTCAATGCGTACACCCAGTTAAGGTTAAACACGGGGTCTACTTAAAACACTCGCTATCATCTTAAACTGACGCAAATGATCGGAAATTCGATTAATTTCAATAACAGTTCCTAGAAACGGAGACAAAAATCCATTATCCCCCCTACCATAGAATCTTTTTTATATATTTTAAAGGAGAAGTTCAGGTAACATAACATTATACCAAGAAGCGATATCTAGTTTACTAGGGAGAAGGTATAAGATGCCTAAGTATTCGCGCAACATAGTCCTGCAGTCCCCCTTTCAAAATACAAGGGGGGACGTAAAAGGAGGCCATCGGGCTATTTCGCCTCCTCTCCTCAGTCGGAAAATATGACTGTAATTTTCATACTCATTCGCGTCGCGCTGACGTGCACGAGTTTTCAAGAACCAATCAGATACTGGTTGTTGTAATTTAGAGGCGGCGGGGATTAACTCCGGACACGTCTACGTAACGTTTGGACTGGAGATAAAGAGCTGGAAATGTGGATGAACGAATTTATACCTTCTCCCTAGTAAACTAGATATCGCTTCTTGATTATACCTTAATTAAAAGAACGGCCTTTTTCTAAATATAAAGGATTGTATCTTTAATTTTGTTTTACAGATTTTTGACCCCTAGCTGCAAGTCATAAAGACATTGATTTTTGTTGCAACTAAACTATAAAGAACAGTTGGTCAGCGGTCGGTCATTTCGACCCCCCTCTCCTCTCCTTTCTTGAGTCTTGACCACCAACTGGTCGGTATGGTTAGAAGAGAGTGAAACACACCTGCTGGTCAGTTTTTATCGCCACCAGCGACGTACAACAACCAACTGAAATAGATGGGTCAGTTTTTAGAAACCGAAAGAGCTAGCTAGCTATAGCTTGAAGCACCGGACATACATCGAGTTCATTTTGAAACGGACGATGGTCAACTATATAGTACTATAGACTAGCTACTGGCTGCACGCCATGAAGGGACTTATATGACCTCAATCACCACCCACAAATTGTCCACGATGGAATGACCTCAGCACCGGGAACGTTTCTTTTTCTTGACCAACAAAGAAATAACTGTATACGGACTTGATCAACGGTAAGATTGGATCTTTCTTTTTTATTATTTATTTTATTTCTTGAAATGAAAGTGTATTTATAATTAAGACGAAGTTATCAAATACGTAGGAGTTTGTTTTGTAGAAATTAAGGTATATTATTATAAGGGGGTCTTCCATAAAACACTCCTTCCAATGTTAATGTGTATTAATTAAGATGAAGTTATCAAAAAATGGAGGTGTTTGTTTTGTAGAAATTAAGGTTTATTATTATTATAAGGGGGTCATCGCTAAAACACTGTTTACAATCAATGTTCATAACTTTAACTTGTGTTAGGGGGTGTACAGTACATGCATCCCTTATGGGGGGGGGGTCAAAAAAAAATCGGTGTGGTCAAAGAAGTATAGATGTTAAATAAATTTTCGGACTCAAGATTGATTGATTGATTTCCCATAGAACTTACCATACATGCATGATTGTACTATGGCAAACTATAATTACGCAACTTATATTCACAAAACTAAAACTTTAATTTAAAAATTGTGTAAATAACTACCGTGCTCCTTTACATAACATTACATTATCGAAGGATTTAGTTTTATAGGGGCTTATATGTATGTATAGTTTAAGAAGGAAAAATACTAGGCCTGGAATAGTTTTACTCGTTGTGTATTGAACTAGACCAAGGCCTAGCGAACCAAATATAAGTCTATTTCCTTTGAACCGAAAATTTAACACGAGCTCTCTCTCTCTCTCCTTCTCTCTCGCTCTCTTTTGTTGCTTCGTTTCTAAGACAAATGATCCTTTGGAATGGCTCTAAGATTGAACAAGGGTTGGCTTGGCTTGGCCAAGCTTCCCTACCTTAGGGGTTGCCCACCCCCCTTCCCTTCCATGCTTACCTTACTTACCCCCCCCCTGGTCATAAGTAACATAATAATATAAGTGCGATGTACCCTACACAGCTGTCCTATAATTCCTATATTTTTGAACCTGTCCTATATTATTATTATGCTATAATTTTTCATGAAAGGTCAGACTATAATAATAGCCCCTTCCAAAAAGTTTGACTGCCTTGTGCATCTTGTTGTTTAAGTTCTTCGCGCATGCGCACTCGGAGCTAAAAAACGTCATATCTATGTTGTGAACTAGGCTATGCGGGGGAAACTACCTCCTGTTTGTAGGAAGAACTGAACTGACTCAGACTAAGAACATTTTTTCAAAACTTTTTGGAAGGGGCTATTCCTATATATTTTTGATGCTTAGTTTGGGGTCTTAGTTTTCGTTTATATGGTTTAGCATTATCAAATTTATTTTAATTAAAATTTATTTATGACTCTTTTAAAATAGAGATGACATTTGGGACTAGATTTGACACCGAAATTGATAAGGCGGAGTTTGTGCTCAGAATTATTATATTTTTAATTATATTATATCATTTAATTTAATTTAATTAAGTTCCTCTGAATTTAATTCAAAGTAGAATCCCCAATTTATTATTATTTTTTATTTATTTGACATTTTTCTATAATATAGTTTAAGACAAAAAAGTTAGTATTATAAATGAGCATGTATTTTTATTCCTATATTTTCCTATAAAAACAAATGCTTTTTTTTCTCCTATAAAATCCTATAGATAGTTTTCACACATGGAGGATTCATACCATTTACACCAGGAGTCCGAGCTCCCTGGAGGACAGAAATACGTCTGCTTTTTGTCCCCCAGGTAGTCCGGTCTCTTGGTGTAAATGGTATGAATTCTCCATGTGTGAAAACCATCTATAAAATGGCTGACTACACAATGAAAGATTTCTATTATCTGTAAGACTTATTGTTGTTAAGTTACTTGTAGATACCCTGTCTCAGTACTTGCTAGGAAAGAATGCGAATGAATTCGAAGGATGGGATGGAGATGGTGGTAGGGGTCATGTAGGTTCTAGATTCTGTAAGGAAAACCATAAATTTCCTCGATCAGTTTGTGTGCCAGCTAGCCAGAAACTAAGGGAAACTCTCTACTTTCTCTTTCTCTCTCTCTTTCTCTGTTTCTATATCCTTTCCTTTCCATGGCAATTCTGGATTTCCACTCGGGTTCCTAAGGGTTAACGTTGTTTTCCCCATTTTCACCCCTTATCGGTCTAAAGAGCTTTGATTTAGGTATGCATATATAGCCTTTAAATACCCGCCAAATATAATCTTAATACGTGTATGGGAATTTTCTAGCACGGTTCTAATTTCTCGTGAAAATTCCGAGTTGAATTAAGCCTTAAATAACTTACCCTCGAAAAACATGTAGTTGTAAAAGTTATATTAATTAAGTTTGTTTAGTTAATATTTTTCTGCCCTAATTAATGATTAAACTATAATTTTAATATTCATTTTAATTCTGGTAAAAATTACTTTTTTTTTTTTCACGTGCTCTGCTGTATATTCCCGCCAATTTTCACGCGCTCTATACAGACTATACACTATTAGGCTAGGACCACTTTTGCGCGTTCGAGATTAAGTTTACTATAGTACGAAACCAAGAAGTGATATCTAGTTTATTAGGGAGAAGGTAAACATAAATTCGCCAAGCCTCATTTCTAGCAGCTTTATCTCCAGTCCAAACGTTACGTAGACGTGTCCGGAGTTAATCCCCGCCAGGGCCGGAAATAAGAAAAATTTCTTATAGGACATGCGTCCAGTGACCCCCTGTTTTACTTGAAAATTTATAGGACATTGTCCACTGGAGTGTGCAAAATAATGTAGCATATCCATAGTCAAGCTATCAAAACTTCGAAAAATTTATTGGTCAAACTGTCCAGTGACCCCCTTAGTTTTTAAAAAAATATGGGACATTTTAAAATGTTATTGGACAATGTCCAGTGTCCTGTGCTTATTTCCGGCCCTGATCCCCGCCTCCTCTAAATTACAACCAGCCAGCATCTCATTGGTTCTTGAAAACTCGTGCACGTCAGAGCGATGCGAATGACGACGAAAATTACAGTCATGTTTTCCGACTGAGGAGAGGAGGCGAAATAGCCCGGGGCCTCCTCCTTTTACGTCCCTACCCCTTGTATTTTGAAAGGGGGGACTGCAGGACTATGGCCCGTGCCAATACTTAGGCATCTTATACCTTCTCCCTAATAAACTAGATATCACTTCTTGCCGAAACCTTAATCGAATTTCCCCCAAAACCTTAGTATATTCTTTCGATTGAAGAAAGGTATCATTTAGAAAGTTTTCCGTATAGATTGGAAATAAGGGGGGGGGGGGCAAGGAAAAAGCGCGCGAAACAGCTCGTGCCAAGCCACGCTAAATAAAAGCTCGCGCGCCAAAAGTAAAGTAACCCAATCGGTATTCAGTTAATGTTGCTGTTGATTGACTTTGCCAGATGCGACGGCATCACCCTGAGCAGAGTGGTTCACGCTAAAGTTCCCGCCTAGCTGTTTCGTTTCGGTAATCGGGATAAACACTAACTTTTTCTTCTTGACGGTTTGCCAGTAAACGTTTTTCTTTTGGGGTAACTCGATATACTTAACCGTTAGATTTTCTTCTAGGGCCTTTTTCGGCCATTTAATTGGGAAGTAAATTGGTCGAGATTGCAACTTAACGGGCTTGCCAAATAAAGCTTAAATGTAAAGAGACGTCTGGGTTGGTTTGTTTTTAATGGGAAACAATGTTCGTGAACTTGGGTCTGTTACTTTAGAACTGTCTATATACATCGGCATAGTTGTGGTATACTTATATCTGCATGGGGGAAGTTTGGAACGTAACTTAGGAATTTTAGGGAGCCCAACACTCCTATAATTCCTATATTTTTGTACATGTTCTATATTATTATTATATCTATAATTTTTTATGAAAGGTCCAATATATATATATGATCCAATATATTTTTGATGCTTAGTTTGGGGTCTTAGTTTTCGTTTATAGTTTAGAATTATCAAATTTATTTTAATTAAAATTTAGTTATGGCTCTTTTAAAATAGAGAGATGACATTTGACTAGATTTGATCGAAATTGATCAGGCGGAGTTTGTACTCAGGATTATTTTTTTAATTATATTATATCATTTAATTTAATTTAATTAAGTTCCTCTGAATTTAATTCAAAGTAAAATCCCCAATTTGTTATTATTTTTTATTTATTTGAGATTTTTCTATAATATAGTTTAAGCCAAAATAGTTAGTATTATATATATGAGCATGTATTTTTTATTCCTATAATTTCCTATAAAAACACGTGATTTTTTTTCTCTTATAAAATCCTATAACTCCTATTTTTCCTATAATAAATTTAATTAAAATTTTTGACTGGGCTCCCTGCAAAGGTTACAAGACCCAACAACTCCATCTCAGCTCATCTCTGTCCTCAGAGCGTGAACAAGAACACTATGGACATGATAAGATAAGAGCAATAGGGAATATCCTTTTTTATGTTAGCTTCCAAAATAGGCCTAAAAAGGGGGGGGGCTGGTCTATTTTATTTTTAGTGCTCTTTTAGGCCCTTTTACGGTACTCATCATCGAACACAATGGAAAGTATTGGATAACTTCTATACAACTAAACAATGTCTCATTTCACTACTAAGGAAGGCTGGAATTAGGCTTAACTTTGATGGTATTTGTGGTCAAGGGTAGACGTTATAATAAAGTTGTCCGAAAGAAATTTCCTTCGCTGGACGCTTGGCTGAATAGCTAGTTGGTTGTTCCGAGAGAGCCGCTTTTTATGTCCAGTAAGGCGTAACTGGGCAATTTTCTCCGACCAATTTTGACCACCCCCCCCTTAAGGTTTGTTAGGGGGGTCAATCCATAGGGAATTGTCTCTCTGGACATTGGTTAGCCATTAACTATACTCGGTCTTTTGGTCAGATTTCCTAAATAGACATCCAGGATATGTTATTAAGCCTTGTCCGATTTATCGTGTTGGTCAAGGGAAAATATATGTAGCGGAAATAACCATCCATAACCTTTCATTCTTTATTTATATATTTATTTATTTTTGAAAGGGTCATAAAATTGACCATCCCATTTGATAAAGGTCCGTGTAATTAGTATTGGTGGATAGAGGAGGATTAGGGCTATTATATACTCAAGAGATTTTCCTGGAGATTTTGTTGAACTAGAGTTATGATGTTTACAAGTTGCGGTGTTGTTTTTTGGGGTCAAGGTTAATTATCTGGGTGCCTGATTGGTGTAGGGTCAACTTTTTGGTATCGTTGGATAGAGGGCAATTAGGGTTATCGTATAACCATAAGTTTATAAGTGATATGTTCGCTCCATAAGTATGATATGCACTACCTATACCTTGTCGTAATGCTACTGAGAGACTTAGAGCAGCTCGAGATAACTAGTTCGAGAAGGAGAACGACGGAAGCGAGAATTGAATTGAAGTCCTAAGTACACTCGGTGGTGGTTAATTAATTTTGCAGCTAGGACCTATTCCATGATCTAGGCACTCCTATTTAGTCTATGCATTACTAAGCCCAAATTTGACAGCAGCGCCACCTCACTCACCAACCAGGCCTCCCTCACCAACCAGGCCTCCCTCGCTTTACCTCCTCTCGAATCTATGACCTACCTCACTCACTCACTCACTTCAAATTCATTACAAGCCTTTCTGTTTGTAACCAGAGATTAACAAACTTATACTAAGTCGTAAAAATAATATTTGACAAATTAGCATAAACACATCAATCCGAGTATCTGTGATAAAAATTAAAGCACAAGAAAACCCTATCAAAATTCTGAAAATCTATGTCGTATAATAATTTCTCCTTTCTTTGGGCCTTTTTGCTTATATCATAATAATTCATCGTAACGAATCAGTTTGATGCTATGGAGGCCGGGCCTTAAAGCCTCGGTTTTGTATAAATCAGGCACTTTCAAATAATGGATTTCTAATGCATATTGGGGCCCCAAGTATCTTTCCCCTTTTAAGGCTTCATATACGTTTGGACAATGGCTATCTATATCTTCAGACGACTTAATGGCTTCGCATATTTTCCATAACACCCCCATCTTATACAATCCCCCCCCCTCTCTCTCGATTAGAAGTGAATTTTAAAATAGTTGCGAAGTTATACGCTGTTATAATGGAGCCTGTCTCGAACAGTCAGGGAAATCCGTGAAAGGTTAGGGGAAAACCTGAAAAAGTTAGCTGGAAGCTGGGAAAAGTTATGGGGGAAATTCTGGAAAAGTTATTAAGTTAAGGGGGAAAACTTGGAAAAGTTATTAAGTTAAGGGGGAAAACTTGGAAAAGTTATTAAGTTAAGGGGAAAAAACTTAGGTGGGAAACTGGGAAAAGTTAGGAGGGGTAAACCTTGAAAAGTTAGGAGGGTAAAACTTGGAAAAGTTAGGAGGGGAAAAGTTGGAAAGGTTAGGAGGGGAAAAGTTGGAAAGGTTAGGAGGGGAAAACTTGGAAAGGTTAGGAGGGGAAAACTTGGAAAGGTTAGGAGGGGAAAAGTTGGAAAGGTTAGGAGGGGAAAAGTTGGAAAGGTTAGGAGGGGAAAAGTTGGAAAGGTTAGGAGGGGGAAACTTGGAAAGGTTAGGAGGGGAAATCTTGGAAAGGTTAGGGAGGGGAAATCTTGGAAAAGTTGGGGGGAAAACCTTGGAAAAGTTGGGGGGAAAACCTTGGAAAAGTTGGGGGGAAAACCTTGGAAAAGTTGGGGGAAAACCTTGGAAAAGTTAAGGGGGAAAACCTTGGAAAAGTTGGGGGGAAACCTTGGAAAAGTTGGGTGGAAAACCTTGGAAAGGTTAAGGGGGAAAAGTTGGGGGGGGGGAAACCTTGGAAAGGTTAAGGGGGAAAACTGGGAAAAGTTAAGGAGGAAAACTGGGAAAAGTTAAGGAGGAAAACTGGGAAAAGTTAAGGAGGAAAACTGGGAAAAGTTAGGGGATATTTATTATAACTTTAGTATTAATGTATTTTTGTTAATGCGGAATATTTTGGAAAGGCAGCAAAGGGCCTTAGCTATAAGAGAAGCGGCGAGCGGTTTATTACGATATTTTTAGTAAGTATCAAAGAGCCATCGGTTTCGCCTCTTGCTGCTCAGGCCTTAGTTATACATCATGAACGATTTATATTTTAAAGCCGTTTTCGCCTATACACTTTTCCCGACTAAAATCGTATACCATTCATTTTAAGCAAATCATCGCCTTTCCTTTTTGAAGAATATGCAAATTACCAACCCCTCTTCACTCCCCACTTTCTAGCTCCTTGGTCGTTTCTGTAAAATATGGTAGAGTGTATAGCGTATTATACTTATCTAGGCCTATATATTGTTTCAAGGTTTTTAGTTTTTTTTTTGTTAGCTGTAAGTTTTTTTTTTACAAACTTATATGGGACCCATGAAGTGTTTTTTTTTTTTTTTCAAAATTTCAAGGGATTGTTTCACGCGCTTCAGGAATAAAGGGGTAGTGTATGGTTTGTGTAGCCGTATAGAGAGAAATTGGGGTTTTTATTTGAGATAGATAAGGTCAATTTCGGTCCATTTCTAAGGAAGTTGTATAATTTGTAACTTAGTTGTATTCCAATTTAAGAATTTTTTTCAAGGGATAATATCAGGCGCTGTATGAATGAAGGGGTAGTGTATGGTTTGTGTATCTATATAGAGAGAAATCGTAGCTTTTATTTAAGATAGATAAGGTCACATTTGGTCCATTTTTAAGAAAGTTGTGTGATTTGTAATTTAGTTGTGTTCCAATTTGAGAAATTTTTTTTCAAGGGATTATGTCTTGCACTTCAGGAAGAAAGGGAAAGTGTATGTAAAAATATGGATTACATAGCCGTATAGAAAGCAATTGTAGCTTTTATTTGAGACAAATATCATCAAAATCGGACCATTTTAAGAAAGTTGTTGGTAAAAGAAAAAGTATTTTTTTTTCAAGGGATGATATAATGCACTTCAGGAAGAAAGGGAAAGTGTATGTAAACATATGGGTTGCATAACCGTATAGAGAGCAATCTGGGCTTTTATTTGAGACAAACAACGTCAAAATCGGACCATTTTTAAGAAAGTTGTAGTAGATTTAGGTTTTCGAGAGAGAGAGAGTAATTTTTTGGAAAAACTGAATTTTAAATCACCTTGTTGATATTTTGTCTAGACAGGTAATATTTTACCTGTGCATCCCCGTTTTCATATTTTGAATGGAATATTTCTTAAGGCTTAATATTTTATACAGTAAGATAAGTCTGAATTTCAAATTTTAAACTACTAGGCTAGCTACATTCGGTATTTCCTTTGATTAGGTTTCAGAATATATACAAGCATAAGTCTATAATTGATATGTTCAATATAAGTTTGTTTAATTAATCTCTGGTCATGACAAACTGAAAGGCTTGTAATGAATTTGAAGTGAGTGAGTGAGTGAGGTCATAGATTCGAGAGGAGGTAAAGCGAGGGAGGCCTGGTGAGTGAGTGAGGTGGCGCTGCTGTCAAATTTGGGCTTAGTAATGCGGACTAAATAGGAGTGCCTAGATGGAATAGGTCCTAGCTGCAAAATTAATTAACCACGTGCACCGAGTGTACTTAGGACTTCAATTGAATTGACTCGCTTCCGTCGTTCTCCTTCTCGAACTAGAGCTGCTGTAAGTCTCTCAGCAGCATTACGAATCGTATAGGTAGTGCAAATCATACTTATCACTTATAAACTTATGACACCTGGTCTATAATAACTCGGGACTAGTGACTTAGGAAACTGTTGAATTAAACTTAATCATCTTTAGTACAATTACTAAATATACATTGCGGGTTTTTTTTTATTATTTTTCTGTTTAAGAAGTACCGTTTAATAAGAGCGGGAAAAATTCCCGTAGAGATGGGCCCTACTTGAAAATGATGGAACGATTTGGAAAAATCGTTCCACAGGCATCGATTTGAAGGCCTAGCCAAGGCCTAGCAGCTACTAGCTAAGGCCTAGGTCTTCCTTCATAGCTCTGAAAAGAATTCAATGGCTTGCAAAAACGAAAAAGGCACGCGAAAATTCACGAGAACCTCCCACCCACCCACCTTTTCCCGCCAAACCTCTTCACTCTTCAGAAGAAAAGGCGGGAAAAAGTCAGCCAAGGCTTAGGATGCGTGTATGTGTGTGTGTGCATGGTGGCTTTCAGATGAAATATGCAGTAAATTTATCACAAACAAATTTAGATGCATTTTTTATTTACCTTACCACGTTTTGACTGTAAGAATTTCGTGGTAGGTGGGACCCCATAGGTAAAAGCTTGTTGGAATAAATCACCATTTCGGTTGTTGGTTCGGACCCCAGGACTTGATAGAGAGTGAGAGAGGGGGGACCAATGCCGAGGGGATAACAACATTGCATTATTTCGCTGAAATAGAGAGCTTTCAATTGGGAGAGGCGCTGGGTCTCTTGACATAATTTACGCTGCCATATTGGTGGGTTTAAAGGCGCAGGAATGAAGCTGAGACCACCCAATATGGCTACCAGAACAGCGGTAAGATATGGGAGGCTGTGACGTGTACTACTATCCCATCTGAAGCACTCTATAGTTACGAACTTTCTCGTGACGTCACACGCTCCTATCTCTTACCCGGGTTTTGGCACCATATTGGAAGTCGTCTGCTCAGGTCATACAATTTAGACTATGCCAATATTGACGTCACGTCCCTCTTATAGCTCCTCCCCTTTCAGTACCACCACTATTACAGTACAGGTTAGTTAGTTCTCAAGCCCCATGCACCCACAAACCCGAATTCATGGGGACGCAATTATTACTAGTAGCTGTATGCATTCCTTTAAGATTTAGTGAATATCCCCTCGAATAGAACCATGAATTGGGGGGAACGCTTTTCTCTACCTAACAACTAGAATCAAAAGGGGGATCCTATTTTTCCAAGGTAAGTTTGTACTGAAGTCAAAGCGGGGTACTGTTATTACGTATTTTAAGCTGAAACTAGGCTTAACCCTTGGTCAATTCTTAACGCGTGAATCTATATATACTTGCTTTTTTTTGCCCCTTCATCTGTCCAACCCGAAACCAGATTGGATTTTATATTCTATGTTTGCCTTTTTTGGCGATGCTTGCTTGCCTGCCTGGCTAGCTGGCCTGGTGTTACGCCTTCTTAAGGTTTTTGGCTATAACTCTGCTAAGCCTTGTCTGGACCGTTAGGCCTTGTCAAGATATCCCTCCCCCCTCTCTCTCTCTTCTCCCCCCCCCCCGGGCCAACACGATTGATCACGTGGATGGTGGAATAGAAAGGATTAAAAATCAGATAGGGTCTTGGAATTATCTGGTACGTTATATATGTGAATATTTTGGTCACATTTTGTGAAATTTATTGTTTTTGTGAAGAGGATTGTGTAGAGGATATTGTGAGCTTTAATTCGCCTCTGGTTACGTTAAAATAGGATCAAATTTGGGGAAGTTATTAAGATTGGAGTGATTTAGGGTAGTGATTTTTTTAATTTATTTATTTTTTGTGACATGTATAGATTGGTCGGTTGTGACTTTTGTGAATTTTATTGTTTATTTATGAATATGGGGTTTGGTGTAGAATTCTTTCAGCTTTAATTTGCGACCAATTTGGTCAAAGTAGGACCAAAATTAAAGAAGTTATTAAGGTTTGAGTGAGAAGAGCAATAATTCCTACATATTTAGGTTGGGGATTTTTTTTTAATTTTTTTTTGTGACTGGTGTAGATTGGTCAGTTGTGACTTTTGTGAATTTTATTGGTTATTTCTGAATATGGGGGTTAGATGTAGAACCCTTTCAGCTTTAATTTGCAACCAATTAGGTCAAAGTAGGACCAAAATTAAGGAAGTTATTAAGGTTAGAGTAAGAAGAGAAATAATTCCTAAATAAATAAGTTAACTAAAGAACATTATCTCCGAAAGATGGGGTTAATTTAAAATAACGTAAATCTCATCTCCCTCACGGCGAAATCTTTTAAAATTCGCACTAATTAATCTAATTAAATTGATTTTTAAATTCGAAAACCATTCATGTTCAAAATATTAATATCTGACTCTGTTGATTTAATTTATATGAATTTTTTTCTTTCTAACCTAAAAACCCTTTTTTGGCCCATTTCGATTCTAACAAGTAATAAATTCAAATATTCAGATTAATTCTAGAAATATGAATTAATTTGTACTTGGTAGACCGAAAAGATTTCGTGACCTCCTTGTGACCCCTCCCCTCTCCTCCCTCCAGATCTACGTCAAGATAAAAATGGGAAGAAAGGGTTTTTGCTATAGGCCTATTTATAACGTTCTCTCTAATGTCTTTTTCGTTAGCCTAAAGAAAGCTAAGCTGTCTTGGAGAAAATTTATATTAATATATTTTATAACTATACGGGAAAAATTTGAATAATGCGTTTTGCGTTGCATTTTTATGACGTAGGTTGTTATTTTCTTTCTTTTTTAACCAATCAGGGATTTGATTTAATTTACCCGCTATCGTCGTGTAAAATTAATTTTTAAAAAGAGAATAGACAGACAATTTTGTTTTTAATTGTTTTAAATCAATATCTAAGCAATATCAAATATTATTATTATTATTATCATTATTGGAAAAACTTACCGAATTTGTTCCATTTTTATTTTATGTTAATTTGTTAATTTGTTTAGTTAAATTTTATCAAAAGTTTGAGAGGTGTTAAGCCTAAATTATCATTTGTTCCGAATCACTTTACGAAATTATTTACAAGTTAGTCGTTACGAAGATACTTTGTCAATTGAACTTGTCAAAGCTAGTCTAGTTTGGGGATGTCATGGTGAAATTATTTTCAATTAAAGCACGATTATATGTATGGTATCACGTGACATAGTCTCGTCTGGAACTATTAGCCCCTCCTACGCATTATCAACACTTTACGCTCTAGTAACTACGCCATAGATAATTGAAATATATATATAAATAAACTAACGTTAGCTCATTAAACTAATGATATTAGGATTCAGGATATCCATACCCGTCTTTATAATAACGTTTTCCCTAGTTTTTTTTTCCTATAGCCACGCCCATTTTGTTCATACACATAGAATCTGTCTCGCAGGAACGTGTTAACTTAAAACCAACTACATAAATTAGCTATAATTATAATTACTTCATTCAGGATTACCCTAAAGTCTTTATAATGAGGTTCCCTAGTTTTCCTTGCATAGCCACGCCCATTTCATTCATACACATAGAATCTCTCATGTACTTAGGTCTGAATTAACAACAAACAATATAAATTAGCTATAATTATAATTACTTCATTCCGGATTACCATAAAGTCTTTATAAGGACATTTCCCTATTTTTCCTTCTTCCATAGCCACGCCCATTTTGTTCATACACATAGAAAAAACCCGTTATATTTATTCACGATATCTACGAGAAAAAACTCTTAAATTAATAATTAACTTAACACCCACGTCTGCCTTTAGTTAATAGCTCCGTTTCCCACATATACGCAACAAAGTCACGTGGTATTACCACTAGGCGTCACTCCCAAGGTTGATGGCTTAGGTTAGAATGCTTGTCACTCGAGAATGGCTAAGTGGTGCTGTCAAGTTAATTTGTGGTTTGGTTCTTTTTTGGGGGGGCTGGGGGAAAGGTTTGTGAGGTTAGTTAGATAGTTTTTGGGTGTGGGGAAACATCCTAACGTTAAATGGCTTAATTAATTTAATAAAAGTCGACTGAAGGACAACCTATATAGGGTTTAAGGGTGTGGCTCGTGAAAATTATTGTTAACAAAGCGTAATTTTGTTATTACATGACTGTGACACACCTTAGATTCTGGAGTTTATTTATTTTGATATTATTGAATGATTTATGTCGATTTATAACTTAATTATAATTGAATGTAATGTCCCAATAATTAAAATTTTAGTCGGAATAATTATAAATAATATATATCAGAATATTTAAAAATAATGTATAATATATATCAGAATATTTAAAAATAATGTATAATATATATCAGAATATTTAAAAATAATATATAATATATCAGAATATTTAAAGATAATATATAATATATAATATATATCAGAATATTTAAAGATAATATATAATATATAATATATATCAGAATATTTAAAAATAATATACAATATATATCAGAATATTTAAAAATAATATACAATATATATCAGAATATTTAAAAATAATATATAACAGAATATTTAAAAATAATATATAACAGAATATTTAAAAATAATATATAACAGAATATTTAAAAATAATATATAACAGAATATTTAAAAATAATATATATCGGAATATTTAAAAATAATATATATCGGAATATTTAAAAAATAATAATATCGGAATATTTAGAAAATAATAATATCAGAATATTTAAAAATAATATATATCAGAATATTTAAATATAAAATGTATATCAGAATATTTAAAAATAATATATATATCAGAATATTTAAAAATAATATATATATCAGAATATTTAAAAATAATATATTTGAAAGATTAAGTCAAAAACCAAAGAATTATTGACTTTAAAAATTTGAAACTTTCATCTATTGCGTTTGAGTGGCTTGCCTCTTCCCATATTCATCATTGAAAATAACTAAACCAAGCCACTCAAAGAAAGAAATAACAAACAAAGCATAAGTAGGTCGCTTATGTTTTGTTTTTGTCGAAACTTTCCTTGTTTGTTGCTAAAACGGTGACTGTACCCAGGAACCAAAACTTCTTAGAACTAGGAAATCCATTGTCCGTCCTTACGTACCCCTTTCTTTGAAAAGCTAAGCTGACCAGCAAATGGACACTGACAGACATTGAGGTTAGTCTAACGGATATGCTAGCTTGCGCTAGGCGGCGCTTACTAACAAGACGGATTGATACCCCCCTCCCTCCCTTTCCCCTACATCTTCTGATTACGTTTCTTCCATTCTAACGACAAGCGCTTTCGTTCTTGGGCAGAGAAAAGAAGAATTCTTAGTCTTTCTTAACATCATTTTTTCTTTATTTATTTTTCTTTAAGACGATGTAGTACCTTTATATTGTATCCCCCCTGATCAGAAGTAAATAAGTTCGAAGTTCAGACCACTTCCTTACCCTCTGTATACCATAATTTAACCTTTGACCTCAGTGTTAATAACTTTCATTCTGTTGACATTTTTTTTCCACAAGACAGTTTTTCTTCATCCATCCAAAGATTTCTTCATTTCTTTTGTATTACTCTGTCCCTGCCTTTAGTGGATTTCTAGAAGTTAGTTTAGATCTTACACAAAAAATTCATTTCCAGAATTCTTCGCAATGTTTATTATAAAGTGAAATACCGTGGCGGTTCTGGAAGAATGGTATTTATTTATTGTGGTGTTTGAGGGTTTTATTATTACTTCAGTTGGTTTACGGACTTTCAACTGTATTCGTCTTTTTGAAGTATCTCTTGGCTACAAGGTTTTTGTTATTAAATATTGCGCCGGTACATGTAGGGACGGTATATTTTGGTTTTGAAGACTGAACGAAATAGTGAACTAACGATTAGGGCTATCAAAAACTCAAGGAATTTTCCATGAAATTTTATTAACCTATAAATATATGGCTGGGGCTCGAGTCAAAGTAGATCATCTTGTACACTGATTGACCTGGGTTGAAGTATTTAGTATCAATGGATAAAGGACAATTAGGACTACGACAAACTCAAGGAATTTTCCAGGAAATTTTATTAACCTATAAATATATTGTTTTAAAGTTTGGGCTCGGTGTATTTAAAGAAGATTACCTTGTACACTGATTGACTTAGGTTGAAGTATTTATGTATAGAGGACAATTAGGGTTATCAAAAACTCATGGAATTTTCCAGGAAATTTTATTAACCTATAAATATATCGTTTTAAAGTTTGGGCTCGTTATTTTTAAAGTAGATTACCTTGTACACTGATTGACGTAGGTTGAAGTATTTAGTATCTATGGATAGAGAACGATTAGGCTTATCAAAAACTCAAGGAATTTTCCAGGAAACCTATAAACATAACGTTTTAAAGTTGGGACTCGGTGTATTTAAAGTAGATTATACTTCGAACCCTGATTGACGTAGGTTGAAGTATTAGGTACACATAAATAAAGCGCAATTAGAACTAGAACAAACAAACTCAAGGGATTTCCCTGGAAATACAATTAAACTAAAGTTATTATTATACTCCTACAAAATAATCGGAGGGAAATCAGAAAGGATTTACATGTTAATGTTAATCCAGTTAATCTAGACAGCCCAAAAGTTTCCTATAACAAATTACGCAAGTATACAGCCTTTTCGTCGAGTTGTTGTTGGTACTTGTACACTAGCAAAGGTGTTGAGAGTATTTCGCCCTAATTACAACTATAGCTAAAATTGTGAAAGGTCCGGCGGACCTGATTACAGTAACAACTTACGAAGGTACGTCCATACAGGGGCGTAGGGCCCTTACACACTTCAAAGCAATTTAGACTTAGCAATAACCCTAACCCTTTTGTTTCACTGAAAACCTATGCAGGGCCTCGATGGAAAGGGTGGTGCGTCACTCATAATTGAGAATTAATGGGTAACCCTCCCCTTCTAGCCCCAAAAATTTCAATGTGTCTTGACCCTGTACTCATTGAGATACTAATCCACTTCGTAACTTTAATATCGCTGTAAAGATACAAGGGTAATACGCTTTTATCGGATAGGAGCTTCGCTTTACTGAAACTTAAAGGGACTGGCGTTTACGAACACGATAAGTGAATGAAGGCCAAGGCTTAAATTAGGGTTAAAAGGTTACTATAGGTGTTTAGGCTTTACGTCTATTAATTGGGATGGGTTGAATACCCAAGATATGGGTCGATGATGCGATTCCACTTAGCGAGATGTTTCCGTTAACGAATTTTCAACCCCAAAATGGTTTCGCTAAAATCGTATCTCTATAGAGGTAAAATGCAATGCATTCTGGGAAAGTGTATGCGTTTATGTGTATGAATGTATGGCGTATGTATGGTGTTTCTAAGGTTGAGTTATGCATTGCGTATATATATATGTATTTATTTATACATAAAATCGGTTCATTATAATTTATAAGAAACATTGCAAAGTCCTTTGAAGGTTTGTTTATAGCGCAATGCAATTTTGTAAATATCATAAAACATTACTCATCGCTAATTAAACTTTAGTCATAGTTAATCTTAAAACAGATTTTCCTATACTAAAATTATTCCCTACCCAAGTTCAAAGGTCAATTTCAAGCATATATCATGCGTCAATGTCAATCTCAGTGCAGTGGAAATTTCTTAATCTCAGCATATAGAAAGTTCAATACATTGTTGAGTATCAGTCAGACGATCTCACTCAGATTCGTGACAAGATCAAAGTCCAAAAGAAAGATTAGCTCAGCTCATCTCATCTCATCTTTCTATACAATACACCCTAACAATCTCCCCTTGTTACTTGTCACTAAATTCAATAGGTAATCCTTAACAACTTTAAATACACTCTTACAGTCAACCGACCTCCGTTGCCCATTCTAGCTATTCTTAAACTTCACAATGAATGAATGATACGAAGAAGTAAAAATTATCTAAGGTTTCCAAGAAAGGGTCCTTTCACCCAACTAAACTGGTGTCTTTCGTTAAATACTTCAAGAGAAAGCAATACACAGCGGTGGGAGGTAGCCCAGTTTGGTTATATCCCTGGCGCAAAGTTTCAACACCAGACAGAGCCCTTTTCTTGCAGTTTTTCTAGGGTTTAAGATAAATAAGGAACCCAAGGTTGAGGATAGGGTACCTTAAGGACAAAAAATATATACCTTGGATTCTCGTGCTAAGAGATCATTTAGTCTAGGGTTGGGTTGGGTTAGGATGGACCTTCTTTTCAAACAGGTCTTAAACTTGAGTAGGTTGAAGTTCTATTAAAAGACATTGTAAGGGCTGCTGCTGCCAGTGCAAACGAGGTGATATTTATGGTGTGGATTTAGGGCTTAATAATGGAAAGGTTTTTACTGATGGTACAGAGAGAAAATGAGTGGCACCTTGTTGAAGTGGAGATAGGAACTGGTGTGTGCCGGGGACAACGCCCTTTATTTGCTTAATGGAACCAACACTTAGATGAAGAAGAAGAAGTTACAAGTACTATCCTTTCCTCCCTTTTAAAAGAAAAAAAGGATAAGATAGGATATTTCAACCTAAGCCTTGGTACCCTTCATAATTAAGTCTACCGATCTCCAGTTATAACAATGTAGGCCTATACTTGTTTCAATTTAAAAGAAATAAGACAAAAACGTATCTGAGGGTGCCATTGAAGCGCCGTGTTTTAGAACGTGGTAACTCTAGGTTAATTAAATTTCCTGGAAAATCCCTTTAGTTTTGATATGCCTAATTTTCTTCCTAAATACTAGATCGTACTTAATAAGAGTTCAAGGTAACTGTCATTAAAGCACCTTGTTTAGAACGTCGTAACTTTAGGTTATCTCTATTTCCTGGAAAATCCCTTGAAAATGTGATAGCCCTAATTGTCCTCTATCCATTGATACTAAATACGTGGTCTTACGTCAATATCATAGTCGCTTACTTATGATAACAGTTAAGAACCTATGGTTACTCATTCGTAGTTTTGAATTCATTTTTATTTGAGACTTCCATATTTTAATCAATTTATTAAATTTGAAATATACGAGGTTATATTTTGTAAAAGATTAATGGTGTATTTTGACCGGGGTTAAATTAAAATATCGTACAGTCATTCGTAAAGTTAGGGGACTCCCCTAGACAAAGGCTTAAGGCTATGGGGTTGTCTGAATCTGAAAACTAAACTTTGCAAGGTAAACAATGCTGCATACCTTCACCTTGTTCCTTTTACCGCTTTTGCCAGGTAAGGGGCGAAGGAGAGGGGGTGTTAAGTACGTTTTCCGAAATTATAAACGAAGTTATGCTGTTGTTGTTATTGTTGTTTGTTACAAAAGTACAGTACCTACTTGACAGAGATGATTAATTCGATTTTCGTTTTGTTCCAAGTAAAACTCTAGCTTTAAATTTTATAAAGTTTATATATTTAAAATATTTTTCAGTTTTAAGTTTAATTTTTCAACACAATTTTAACTTTTGGGAAAAGCTCATAATTTTAAGGTTTTATATATATAGTTTAAAGTCAGGTACGGGATAGGTGTAATCCATTTGAAAGTGTCATCGGTTTTTGGGCCCCATGCATATCAATTAAAGCTATGGTTATTTATAATTTTCATAGACTAATGAGGGGTCGGAAGCTTGACCAACTTTGGGATGTTAAAACTCTACCAATTTAAAGGACGATGTTTTGAAATGCCTTGAGTGTGTCGTATAGATATAGTTGTGCTCTGTTCACAATACAAAGAAATTGATGCTACATCAGCCTCAACTTGACATATTAAGGTTTTTTTTAAACGTATCATTTAGATTTATACCCTTGTTATGCCAGAATATTGACTTTGTGACGTCATAACTCTGGTAATTAAAACGTTACCGGAGAACGCAATACGGGTTTGATAGACTACATTGTCCTCTATCCAACGATGCCAAGAACTTTGTCCTGCATCAACCACAAATCGAGATATTTCAATTTTACAGTTTTTCCAAATATTTATTTAACTCCTTGGTGCCTGAATATAGACCAAACTTTGAGACATCAAAATGTTGTTTATAAATTTTTTAAAGATAACTTGGTTTTAATCCTTTAACGAACCAAATACTTCACCGTCCAAGTCCAAAAGGATTGCAAAAATTTAGTGATGAAGTAACTTTCTATAGCTCAAGCCTAGCTGCAGTAGCCAGCCATTATTGACATTCCAAAGGTTTGAACCCTTCAGAAAGTTTCCCAGTCAAGTTATCGCTTAGTTTAAGATATACTGAACTCTTCTATAGTTACTAAACTTTCACAACAGAGTATAAACGCGCGGCGCCGGCAAGTAGCTGGTAGCAGCTGTTGGAATCTCTTAGCGAATTCTAGAAGGAAACTTCTATAGCAGTATGCAGCAACAAAGGCTTATCAAGCAGCGAGGTTTCTATGCTGCACCATAAATTATTCCTAATTTGTTTGTCTAGTCAGTCGTTAGTTCGATAAATTGGTAGCGTATTGTTTTCCCAAATGCCTTAAGCCTTGGTGTTTAGGCTTAGCTATATAGGTTTCTGTTATAGGTACGTCTTTAAATTTTAAATCAGATTGAGCTAGATCTTGGATCATAGAAAGTTTAGGTGTACAGGGTGTTTATGATAAGTCTGCAATTAAATTAATTAAAGGGGATGTTAATTGTTCTTTGGGAAACACACATCAAATCTTAACTCGAAAACAGTGTCCCTTAGAAGAACAACATACCCCTTAATTTATGGCTGCAGACTTATCATAAACACCCTGTATATATTGCTGTTTTAATTATGCAAATTAGAAGAAGGTGCTTTGTTCGATGCCTTAGATGATTAGCACAAAATTTATTGAGTAGTGGCACTCATTATTAACTTCCCATAGAATGTTACATAGTCAAAGGCAGGCAGGTGCTATTACTCTATATTTATCTCAAATTTAAGAGCATTGGTTTTGAAAATATTGTACAGTTTCCTATTTACTATGTTTAAAAATCTCATAAGACTACCAAACAACGAAACTGATTCGGTGAAAAATTGCCAATCTATTCCCATGACATTTGAATTTTACTAAAACTTTAAAACCTGAGTTAAGCCTTTTGTCTTATATATATATAGTTCTTTTTTTTATTCTGTTGGCCTTTCGTTTGGAGTTCGCTATTGCCTTTAGGTCAGATATAAATTAGACCTTTGAGAATTAAAGTTTTGGCGCCTTTTCTAACTGCTAGTGCTAGGCCTTGGTTCGTCTACTATAGGCATGGGAATACCAGGTTTGGTTTTAAGATAGCCAAAAATTTCAGGCGCAAAGGCTTAACGATTGTTCTTGGTATAACTTTACGCCCGTGATTTATGAGGTTTTTGGCGCGTTCTGCTAATCTTTCTGACATGACAAGGAGGGGGGGGTTATTGTAGTGTTCTCAAGAAGGCCCGCCTTCTTTCCCCACTTTCTCAGATACATAGCTTCTCTCAAAATTCCTTAAGGTATCGTTTCTTAAATTCTTGTTAAGCCTTTGTGTTTTGTCGATTATTATTCAGATAGACAAGTAAAGGATTGGATTTATTGAAGTTATTTTCTCTCTCTCTCTCAAAAAAAATATTTAGGCCTAATGTTTATTGGCTCATGAAGGACATTTTTAAGGACTTGGTTAGTTTGTTAACTTAGGCTTAAATTTGAAAAATACTCAAATTAGGCTTAGCATTCTAGAAGAAAAAAATTAAGCTTTCAAGAGATTATTAAGCCTTAATTTGAAAAATACTCAATTTAGGCTTAGCATTCTAGAAGAAAAATGTAGCATCCACGAGTTTTTTAAGCCTAAATTTGAAAAATACTCAATTTAGGCTTAGCATTCTAGGAGAAAAAATTAAGCTTTCACGAGTTTTTTAAGCCTAAATTTGAAAAATAGTCAATTTAGGCTTAGCATTCTAGAAGAAAAAATTAAGCTTTCACGAGTTTTTAAAGCTTAAACTTCAAAAATACTCAATTTAGGCTTAGCATTCTAGAAGAAAAAATTATGCTTTCATGAGCTTATTAAGCCTTAATTTGAAAAACACTCAATTTAGGCTTAGCAAAGTTTGCTAAATGTAGCTTGAATATATTTTTACCCATAATTCCTCTGTGCAATGATTAACTTTACTTTTTGACCTACTAGGCTTAGCATTAAAGTATAATTTAATTATGATTATGATTATGGGCTGTTTCCAAGTTTCGGTCGTTACTTCAGTGGGCATGCGCGGTGTTTTTAACGACCGTAGTAGTAAGGTCGTAGATTCTATATTCTACTCTATATTGGAATATTTATTATTTACTGACGTAAATAAAGTGGGCTAGCGAGAAAATTCCCTCATCTCATCTCATCTAATAACATCACAACACAACAAACGCGCTAATGAAAGCGGGCCTCTACGCAGGATGGTTTAGCTATGCTGTAGTATTTTTCTACTAGAAACTAGTAGGTTTTATCCCAACATATTGCAGGATTTTCAAAAAAATAAAGTTTTAAAAAATCAATTTAAATGAAATGCATACACTTGTGTAAGACAGACAAAACATTTTACAGGGGCAGCTAGAAAATACATTGGATGGTTTGCCCCTGTATGGTGGCTTCACAAAAAATTATTTCAGTTTTATTTTATATTAATTTATTTGATAATATTATAGTATTTGAGCGGCTTGGAGCCAACCTAAAGTTCTCCTCTGATTTTTAAATAGTGTTTTGCAACGTAAAGATAGCGTTAAACATATTTGAAATATATTTAATGCATACACGCTTGTAATGCAGGGAAACGTTTTGCAGGGGCTCGTAGGAAATACATTGGATGGTTTGCCCCTGTATGGTGGCTTCACAAAATCAATTCAAATTTAATTTTATTTTTATTTATTTGATAATATTATAGTATTTTAGCGGCTTGGAGCCTCTCCAAAATTCTCAGACTTTTAAATAGTGTCAAGTTACGTAAAGATTGCGTGTTTAAAGATACTTAAAATATAAATTTAGCTCCAGGCTCTAAAAACTTGTCAAGTTTATATCTTTACTTTTAAGAAACTTCGTCGAAAATTGATTCTGCAACTCGAAAGTGTTTCTAAGCATTTTTAGGTTTATGAGTCCATAGATAATTAAATTAAAAATAAATACATCAATAAATATGAATATACGACATTAATTTAAAAATTAATGAATTAGAATTTATTTTTAAACTACAAATTAACGCAAATTTTTATTGATTCTAAAAGTTTTAGTTTATATTTATTTTTAATATCTATGTTTTAAGGTCGTCACGTTAAATGGCCGCGGGTGTTTCCCATCTTTTCTGAACATCAGACTTCAACTTTGTTTAGAGAAATTGAAGCAATGCCGAGATAGTTACCTATCATTGAGAATACACTTTCGATTTCTGCTTTTGGCTACATTGGTTATATTTTCATAGATATAAGATATTCCTTGGGTGAAAACGAAATAAGGATGCATAGACTTTGAAAAAGAAAGAGAGAGCGAGAGAGAGAAAAAACTATTTTCCACGTGGTGTCCTGGGATTTTAAAAATTCATCTCGCGCGGAATTTACTGTAAATGTGAAGTTGTTTTTATATTAAGGCCCAATGTTTTTCGGTATTTTCTACATGCATGACTATTGTAGCCCCAATTATTTAGTATCGTTGGAAAGCTAAGAAATAGGGCCATAACATACTCAAAGGATTTTTCTGTACCTCTATTAGAACCAGAGTTATGAGCCTCAAAGTTGCGTGTAATTAACCTTATGGAGACTTCTGACGTTCGTGAACCCCAATTATATGGTACCGTTGGAAAGCTAAGAAATAGGGCTATAACATACTCAAAGGATTTTCCTGTAGCTATAATAGAACCTGAGTAATGAGTCTCCAAAGTTGCGTGTAATTAACCCTATGGAGTTCTGACGTTCATGAACATTTTGCTTAATTACTTGGGCCCTGATTATCGTAACTCCAAGTTTTAAGTATCATTGGAAAGCTAAGAAATAGGACTATAACATACTCAAAGGACATCCCCGTATCTCTTATAGAACCAGAGTTATAGCACTTCAAAATAAAACTCTCAAAATTGATCTTGACTTTGTATAAAATCATCCATAGTAGAAAACTGCGTTGCACATTAACTATGAAACCCCCTTTGAAAATATTCTTTTTCTTTATTTTTTATTGTTTTCTTATCCCTCACAACTTTTAGCAAGCGCTTTGAAGCGCTAGCAGGCGTTTTCAAGCGCTAGGAGGCGCCTTTGGGTGTTAGTAGCCTATAGCTTTTACTGTCGAGCCTTCTATCCATCTCCCCCCCCCCCCGCTGTGTTTCATCCCATGTGTATTTAAAGGTTCGCAGAGCAGCCATTTTTATTCAAGAGACAATGCTCTTAGTCGTAAAAAAAATAGTATTTTCCCGCCTAGAAAGGCCTAGGAACTGAAAGAATACGGGATGATCTAGCTTGTTTATAGAGGTTTTAATGGGAGGAAATATACCATAAAATAGTTCGGGATGTACTTTGTCTGATTAAAAGTCACGACGAGTGTTTGCTTCGTGAGAAATAAGAATTTTTGGCGTGCTGCTCTATTTAATTGAAATTCAGATTAATTTAATCAGAATGTTGGTGGTGTGGTTTAGCTATTCGAGTTAGGATAGTATTTTTTCTACTGTAGTGTAGTTGGTTTCCATCCATGTTTAGATTTTTTTCTTTTTCTTGGTTATGTCATGTCTTATAGCGTTAGTATTTTCCCTACTATTCTGTAGTTGGTTTCCGCCAATGTGTAGATTTTATTTTCATTGGAGGAAAACCACTACATTGTAGTAGGATTATACTACATATAGTAGTATTTCCAATGTTCGATATGTTTCGTATTTAGTACACGAACCTGAATATTTTCATCAATGACTATTCAATTTGACTGCGTAACATTTGGTTCATACTTATATAGGAGAAAATCCAATACATTGTAGTAGGATAATACTAAATATAGTAGAATTTCCAATATTAGATATTTCTTGTTTAGTACTCGAACCTTAACCTTTTTAACAAAACATCCATCACTCCATCATGGCAGAGTAATATTTCGTTAGTAGTAACATAGGAGGAAAAAACACTATATTGTAGTAGGATAATACTGCACACTGTAGAATATCCAATATTCCATTGAAAAACTACTACATTTTAGTAGGCTAATACTACTCCATGTAATTTTTTTACTCTCCTATAGTGATGAATTTCGGATAACACTACTAGGCCTAACTCAAAAAAACATCTTTAACGAATTTTGACATTTAAACTTAACACCTTAAAACACCTCTACTTTTGCAACAAAAAATAAAGAAAAAAAAAGAATAAAACGTAAAAGCTTTTAAAAAGCCGTTAGTGTTAAGCATCATATTTCAGATATATATTGCAGTCGATGGATGCAGGTGTTGCCATATCTTTGAAGAAAGAAAGAACGAAAAAATGTCTTAACAACTTAAGCTCAATTTCCACTTCTATATAAGCCTAGTCCCATATATTTATTTTCTTCTTATTTCTGTTTTATTGCAGTATTGGAACATTGGCTTAAGTTACAAGAATTGCTAAGACTTGGTTCTGAAATTATGGTATTAGTAGGAATACATAAGATATGTATGTTGCTTCCATAAGTTTGTTTAAATAATATCTGGTCATGACAAACTGAATTTAAAGGCTTGTAATGAATTTGAAGTGAGTGAGTGAGTGAGTGAGTGAGGTAGGTCATAGATTCGAGGAGGTAACGCGAGGTAGGCCTGGTTGGTGAGTGAGGTGGCGCTGCTGTCAAATTTGGGCTTAGTAATGCGGACTAAATAGGAGTGCCTAGATGGAATAGGTCCTAGCTGCAAAATTAATTAACCACCACCGAGTGTACTTAGGACTTCAATTCAATTCTCGCTTCCGTCGTTCTCCTTGAGTCGAACTAGTCATCTCGAGCTGCTGTAAGTCTCTCTTCAGTAGCATTACGGCAAAGTATAGGTAGTGCATATCATACTTATGGAGCGAACATATCACTTATAAACTTATGCAGTGGGGTATTTAGAAAATTTTCTAATTGCACAGTCATGTTGCTTGCTTTTAAAGGAGCTAGACCTTATGTAAATTGCCTTTGCAAAGGCTTAACTTGAACTTTTAGTTGAAAGTCTAGAAAATCTACATTGGTATTAGATCTTTCTTGGTATTAGGGAAATGTTCAAAAGAATGTAATCGGTTTAGAGTTGTTGTGTTTCCTTCTGTTTCTGACTGTTTGATGTTTTTCTTTGAGCTAGATCTCCGTGTGTTTTTGATTTAAAATTGCTCTAAAAGTACGGCTTGTAAAGTGCGGAAAAGCCGAGTAAAAGATCAAATAGGTCGATGTATTTCGGGAAGCTTTTAGCGCCATACACTATAGCTGCTTAGACTATGAAAGGATTTATAACTAACTTTGAAAGTTAGTTATACTTCTATTTTTAATTTAATTTTTTAGGCTTAGTTTAACTCAATTTCTGATTTTTCGGTGCGATGTGAAGGTCCTTTATGGGCGGGGGCTTGTGAAATAATTTTAAATAAAGTCTTTGGAGTAAATTTCTGGGTTCGGTGCGATGTGAAGGTCCTTTATGGGCGAGGCTAGTAAATTAGTTTAAAATACAGTCATTTCTGTGGATAATTCAGTCCTAAAATATATTTATCAGCTCAGTTTCTGAGTTTCTGTGCGATGTGAAGGTCCTTTATGGGCGTGGCTTGTGAAATAATTTTAAATACAGTCTTTGGAGTCAATTTCTGGGTTCGGTGCGATGTGAAGGTTCTTTATGGGCGTGGCTAATGAATCAGTTTCTAATACAGTCTTTTCTATGGTTAATTTGCTTTTAAAATATATTTATCAGCTCAATTCCTTTGTTTCTGTGCGATGTGGAGGTCCTTTATGGGCGGGGCTAGGTAAATTGATTTAAATACAGTCTTTTCTATGGTTAATTTGCTTTTAAAATATATTTATCAGCTCAATTCCTTTGTTTCTATTTGCGATGTGAAGGTCCTTTATGGGCGTGGCTAATTAAATAGATTAAAATACAGTCTTATCTATAGATACTTTGCATCTAAAATAAATCTATTTATCTTGATGGGAAGCTATTTGTTTCTAGTATTATTAAATCCAATTTGTTATCTATTTGGCAAAATTATTTTAAATCTTTTAAAGATTATGTTTAAAATCCTTTTGTGGATTAACAACCCTTAATCCCCCAGTATTATTTTAATATAAAAATCCTTTCAATACTGGGGTCACGTGTGTACCCACTAGTGTTACATTCGCAATGCAATCTGGGTATACGAATTAAAATAATCTCTCTGGGTCCTTTTCGCTCCACTCGGTATATACTATCTTTGAAACTAACTTTATACTCGGATCAATCGAGGACTGTATTTTCTTACCATATCACTTGTCAATTAAAGATTAAATTTAATGGGATAAACTTTATATTCAACTGTAGTGTCAAGTGACATCGGGTATCGATATAAATCCAAGAATATCTCGCGCGAGCAGTTAATTCTTTCTCGTGCCTGGGTGATTTTAAAACCAGTCGGAGTTTGCTTGATTTAATAAGGTAGTTTAAGGGTTGGGTTTTAGTTTTAATTTTATTGCAATTTAAGGTTGGGTTTTTAAATCTCGCGCTGTTCCTAAGAGTCACCCGGAGTTTGCTTAATGTACTATTGTAGTTTATGATTATTTTTATGTGTTTTAAACGTTATTTGTGGGAAAGGAGGGTTTAAAGTTTGTTAGTTTATGGTATTGTAAATTTAGATTGATTTTAAAAGGGGCATTACGGTTCACTGGACCGATCCCGATGGTAAGCCGCTTAACAAACGCCGCTTCAAAAGTCTAGCTCGTTTGGTAAGCACCTACGGGCGCCTTTTAATAGCGGCGATATTTTATAGCCGGATTTTTTATTTTTTAATAATTAAAAATCGTTTAAAATTTAAGGAACGTTATTTAATTGTTTATGCCTTTTATTTTGGCTATAAATAGGTCAAATCAATCAATTTAATTTTGACATTAAACATTTAAATTAAAATTGAATGATGTCGAAGATGCCCTCAATCCAATTTGTCAAAAAAAAATCGCAATAAATTCCATAAGGAAAGGAAAAAAAAATTATTTGAAAATTCCCATATATTTCATTTCTTGTCAAGAGTCACCATTTATTCTATCTTGAAATTCTAAGCCTATTTCTTATACAAAACAGAACCGAATCTTGATTTTTATGTATCAATGGGACCCAAAATGTGTGACATCTTCAAGAAAATAAAATGAGATTGAAACACGTTCAAAACTTAAGCCTTGGTCTTGTAGAGAAATAGTGAAAATTTCTTCAAAATCCTTTTTTTTTTTATTTTTTTCTATTTTTTTAAAAAAAGGAACCACCAAAATTCTTCTTTCCGGTCCTTTTCGTAGTCAGATGAGAGAGAGAGAGAGAGAGAGAGAGAGAGAGAGAGAGAGAGAGAGAGCTAGAGAGAGAGAGCTAGAGAGAGATTGTCGAATTTGATTCGACAAAATGCGACGTACATCTTCTCCATCTCCTCTCTCCTTTTTATTTATTTCAAATATGCCTATATATCTTCCGTTTGATAAAAGTCACATCTGACATTTTACTGGAACAAATTCATAGATATAATAACTGTATATTGTGGCGTTGTTAGTAGTGGGAAAAGAGCTAAATGGCAGTGGGGAAAATTAGTAAATTAATGTGGGGAAAAAGAGTTAAATTGCGGTGGGGAAAATTACTAAGTTACAAAAGGGAAAAGGGGCTAAATTACTGTGGGGGAAAATTACTAAATTACTAAGTTACAAAAGGGAAAAGGAGCTAAATTACGGTGGGGGAAGATTACTAAGTTACAAAAGGGAAAAGGGGCTCAATTGCGGTGGGGAAAAATTACTAAGTTACAAATGGGAAAGGGGCTAAATTACGGTGGGGGAAAATTACTAAGTTACAAAAGGGAAAAGGGGCTAAATCACGGTGGGGGAAAATTACTAAGTTACAAAAGGGAAAAGGGGCTAAATTACGGTGGGGGAAAATTACTAAGTTACAAAAGGGAATAGGGGCTAAATTACGGTGTGGAAAATTACTAAATTAAAAAAGGGAAAATGGGCTAAATTGCGGTGGGGGAAAATTACTAAGTTGCAAAAGGGAATAGGGGCTAAATTACGGTGGGAAAAACTACCAAATTAAGGCGAGGAAAATTACTAAGTTACATAAGAGAAAATTACTAAATTACGGTGGAAAAAATTACTAAATTACGGTGGAAAAAATTACTAAATTACAAAAGGGAAAAGGAGCTAAATTACGGTGGGAAAACACTATATTACAGTATACGTAAATACTACTTATCTTAGAAAATCGTATAAGTCCCATACATAGTCTGATGTCTAAAGGATGAGAGTTTGGGATGGGGGGAGAGGGGGGGTGTTGTGAATCCAAACGAGCTAGGCCTAGCTTATATAGCTCGAGGCTGACGTAATCAGGTCACTGTTATTCCCGTCTGACCAACACTCTAAGATTCCTGAACGAGCTCTCTTCCCCCTCCTCTCTCTCTCTCTCTCTCTCACTCTCTCTTCGGGGATCCGTCGACTTTGTCTTGGGGCATCGTTGGTTCCGGTCATTTTGTATTTACACAGGAATAGATAGCCTCTCCTTAGGTCATTCCTTATTGATTTCACGTTTGTTGAAGCTCATTCCAGCTTTTCCCCCTAACTTCCATCACTGTCAAATGAGACTGTCTTTGCAAAGACGTACTTATAACTAGACCCAAAGTGACTTGACCGTAAATGAAAACATCCCGTAGCTTTGATTTGATTGGGTTTTTGATTTATTTGCTGGACCCTGTTATTATTTTTAATTTGTCGAGGTGCTAACCACTATTTAATGATTAAAATACACATTATTTTAATTATAATGTACGGTTATTTTGTGACCAAGGCTTAGGAATGAATATATATGATAAACCAATAATGCCAAGGAATAACAAAGACTACATAAGCTACTTAATCCTGTAGGATCATAACAAAAATAGGAATATGTATGCAATGTAAGCCAGGAACAAAAGTAAATAAATTTACGAAGTTATGTATGCATTAAAAGGGGCTAGAATAATTAATTTCTGAAGTTTAACCCATTTTCTTCAGGGGCAGGGTTGCCAGTTTTGGTATTAGACCATCTCCCACATTCATTCAGGTTTTGAACTGAATTATCCATCCAGTACTGAATCGAACAGAATTCTACAGAAGCATAGTTTTGATAATTTTATTTTAATCTATTTCTGTAAGTTTTATATTTTTACTAAGCCTTGGTTTTCTTAGTTTTAATGACACCTTGTTTCTTATACCACTCTGAAAAGTCAACGCCGTAGAAGGTATTTTGAATATATTGGAATTAAAGAAGCTCTGTAGAAATCTCCGTATGAAATGAACCCTGCACGAGAAAACAGCGGCACGCGCCACGATAGACCTTTTCTACTTAAGAATGTATGCCGTTAAATTTGGGAGTCATCTCGTGCCAGAATAATAGCTGTTTATATAGCCTAAACGCGTAGCACGTGTTTTGAGTCGAAATAGTCCATTAATAAAAAAGAAGTAATATATATTCCATAGGCGATTTTAATTAAATATCAGAGTCTTATCGTGCAACGCTCGTGCAACTTTAATTACGGTAATAGAAGGAAAGGCGGGGGATGGAGTGGCGCCCGTACTGAATCGAAATAGCCTATCAAATATATAAGAAATATTAATACTTAGGAAGTTAGGATCGAAACAGACACCGTCTAAATTCCAATGGAAGCAAGGAATACAGTGTCTGTAAGCTTGACAACAAACACAATGGGATATCAGACAGACGGAAAGACGGACAGGGACAGTTAAGGGTCAGTCGGGGTCCACGTTGATAAGGGGCAGCGCGAGGGAAAAACATAAAAACAGTTTCATATCCCGTGGTAAATATATATATATATATATATAATAGAGAGATAAGAGAGAGAGAGAGAGAGAGAGAGAGAGAGAGA
>JAEQBA010001550.1:52500-65552 GCA_019434445.1 Phalangium opilio
CCGCCCCTCTAAATTACAACCAGCCAGCATCTCATTGGTTCTTGAAAACTCCCGCACGTCAGCGCGACGCGAATGAGAAAAAAATTGGTCATATTTTCCGACTGAGGAGAGGAGGCGAAATAGCCCGGGGCCTCCTCCTTTTACGTCCCCCCTCCTTGTATTTTGAAAGGGGGGGGGCTGCAGGACTATGGCGCGCAAGAATACTTAGGCATCTTAAACCTTCTCCCTAATAAACTAGATATCACTTCTTGGTATTATATTATATTATATTAATACTTTTGCGGATAATTCATATTATTTTCACTTCAATAAATTAACTTCTTGGTTTAATGAAGCTAGGCGATGGTGGTTCCTTTTTAGTTTTTGGGGGGCTCGAGTTGTTGAGGGTGGCTGGCAAGTGGGTTGCTTTTAATTATGACAATCTGTTATTAACCCTTTCTAACCCCCCATCCTCAGTTAGCAACAAACTTTTGAGAATATTGGCAATATGAAGTGTTGCTAGCTCGGAGTTGTTGCTAAGAAATAAATTTCTTAGTGTATTGATTGAGTCGTTCCCTTGAAGTACATACCATATATATTAGACTGAGAGAGAGGGGGACTTAATTGACCTTTTGACCTCCTTTAACTTTCCCCGGTACGATGTGAATTATTTAATCAACTATGATTTATTTAATTTATTAAAACCTGCAAGAAGTGATATCTAGTTTACTAGGGATAAGGTATAAGATGCCTCCTAAGTATTCCCGCGCGCCGTAGTCCTGCAGTCCCCCCTTCAAAATACAAGCGGGGACGTAAAAGGAGGAGGTCACCGGGCTATTTCGCCTCCTCTCCTCAGTCGGAAAATATGACTGTAATTTTTTTCTCATTCGCGTCGCGCTGACGTGCACGAGTTTTCAAGAACCAATCAGATGCTGGCTGGTTGTAATTTAGAGGTGAGAGGGGATTAACTCCGGACACGTCTACGTAACGTTTGGACTGGAGATAAAGCTGCTAGAAATGTGGATGAATGAATTTATACCTTCTCCCTAATAAACGATAGATATCACTTCTTGCTATTAAATCCATTCCCTTTTCAAACAATTGAACTTTGTATAAACATTGAACAATGGCGATTAAGACGTTTCTTTCTTTTTTAATTAAAGAAAGGAAAACACTGGTTAATTAAAAATTTAATTTAATTTAAGTTTATGCCTATATAATCTCGAAGCTTAAAGTCTATTTTAGACCTACAGTAGGTCTATTTTTTTATTTTAAGTTGGGGGATGATGGGAGTAGGGTTCAATATCATTAAAAGTAATAAATTGGCCAACTCCAATGTCTATAGTCGTTCCCTACCAACTCAAGCAGGGATTGGGGTGTCGGTAAGTTCGTAACCCCCCTCCTGGTAAGGGTAATTGGGTGTGGGGCGCGCTGTGACGTTTAGTGTCCTATCCCTCTGTTAAAGCAATCACCTTTCACCATCCTTTTGGATTCTCTAATTTGGTCTTACAACTTACAAGGGGAACAAGTGACGTACAAACGACAAACTCAAACGAGAGAGAGAAAAACCCTTACCCGTAGGGAAAAACTTTTCCCTTTTCCCAACCAGATAGGCAAAAGAATCCTCCCAATCTTGATAAATGGAATTGCGCAAAAACCCAAGTTCACGATGTCGCAAGCTGAAGTTCTCAAAAGGCTCTTATCAAAAAATTGTATATTTTTACTGCCGATCTATTTATTCTCTGACGTTTTTTAGACTAGTTATTTTTTAATGATTGTATAAAAAGCTATGGATTATCAATTAGAAGGCAGTGTTCCTTCAATATCTCAATAGAAACAGTTGTTAATTCGCTATGTAATTTTAACCTTAAATTCTTGACGCCAACTATTAATAAAGTATGAAGTTCTAAGTTATACTTGAGTCGTTGATTTAACGTAGACGCGATATTTCTTGGTGCCGAAACCCGGGAGAGAGAGACAGAAACTAAATCGAATAGAGATATAATCGCGTAACTAATCCGAGTGAGTGATCAACGACCTTGTACGAGATCATGGACAAGTTAAAGAAATCCCGAGCAGCATATCAAGCTCGAACAGATGCGCTGATTGAGAAGATTGAAGAGGAACTGACATTCAACAACGAGGAATTCAACCGTAAAACGTTTGAGAAATACTATCACCAACTTGAAGATAAGCAAAAGAAACTTGCTGAAGTTTAATACCAGACGAGGACGATGAGAAAATAACGAGTGAGATGGACTCTTCAGAGGCGTATGACGAAACTATCCAAGAAGCCAAAAGAAACATCCTTCACCTCTTGGGAATTGCGAACTCAGCTTCGTCATTGCAAGGCCAAACTAAGACAGAATCACGTTCTGGACAAGCCACAGTCAAGCTTCCACATCTCACGATTCAGAAGTTCGACGGAGAGCCAACTCAATGGCTGGAGTTCTGGGGATCCTTTAGCACCTCTATTGATCAGAAGAGATCTTTGGCCAAGACTGACAAGTTTAATTACCTTAGATCCTATCTGGAAGGTCCCGCACTGAGATCCATTAAAGCCTATTCATTAAGCAATGAGAACTACGACCATACTGTGCAGACTTTGAAGAATCGCTTTGGAAAAAAGAACCACAACATGCGAGCCCATATGAATAAGCTAATTCAATTAGTGCAAGTCAAGAGTTCGAGTGACGTACAAGCCCTACGCCAGCTACATGATACCTGCGACACGCAAATAAAAAGCTTGGAAACCTTAGGAGTCCAGTCAACCACCTGCTGTAGTATGATGTATACCATCTTGATGATTGCCTCCCCTCTGAACTCAACTTGGAATACAACAAGAAGATTGACGACGAAGACGAGTGGGACCTGGATTATCTTTTAGAGTACATCAGACGAAAAGTTGAGAGTAGAGAAAGAGCACTCATCATGAATAAACCATCCGTGCCAGAGAAGAAGGTCGAACCCTCCAACCAGAGATCTAGGAACGAAGCAAGTTCAATGAGATCCTTCAACAATTTCTCGAAAAGTCGGATTCCAACCACAGTAGCCTTAAACACCACAGTCGCCAGCGTCTGCATTTTCTGCGAGAAGCCAGGTCATAAGCCAGACAATTGCAATGCAACGTATGAGGAAAAGATCGAGACCATCAAAGCTAAAAACAGATGTTTCAATTGCCTCGGAAGTGAGCATACTGCCCGACGCTGCAAGTCCCGTGGGAGATGTCAGTATTGTAATCGAAATCACCACACCTCCATCTGCAGAGAAAAGTTACAAACGACTGAGAAACCCGCCTCGGAAATCGCAGTTGGACTAATTTCACTGAAAGACTTTGGACTAAGGAACTCACAAGTGTATCTTCAGACCCTTTCACTCATCGTGGAAGGAGCTACCAGTAAAACCTTGGCAAGATGTATATTTGACAACGGGAGCCAGCGATCATTCATACGAGAAGATGTTTCCAGAGCCTTGAAATTGCCTGTTGTTTCCGAAGAATTAGTTAAAGTCACTCCCTTTGGAGAAACCAGAAAAACCACCAAGATCCAGAGAAGAGTGAAAGTCAAACTAAGAAGTACAATTGATCCAGACGTAGTAGTTGAGTTAACCCTTATCGAATCGCCGATAATTTGTGGAGCCATGGTAGGCGTTCCTGGAGACGACATACGACAGCAGATGATTAGCAAGGGACTGAAGCTGGCTGAAGTCACTGAACTGAATGGAGCTAAAGTCTCACCGGAACTAATAGTATTGATTGGAGCTGACTATTATTGGAAGCTATCGAAGCAGAAGTTTGAGAAGCTAGATGGCGAAGTAGTAGCCGTCGAGACCGTATTTGGCTGGAGTGTCCAAGGACCTACCCCAGTCTCAGCTAACCTCAACGTCCAATCGTCCGTGGCTATGACCTTAGCAGTAGAAGAAGACCTTCTATCACAGTGTTTGCGACGATTCTGGGAACTTGAAGCCTTGGGTATAGAAGAGAACCCACAAATCACAAAGACGGAACAAGATATCATCGATCATCATCGTTCTACCATCATTATGGTGGATGGTCGTTACCAAGTCCAATTACCTTGGAAGGCTGAATATTCACGGATCGACGACAACTTGGCCATAGCAACAAGACGAATGAATAACCTTATTAAACGATTTCAAAGAAACCCAGCATTGTTCCTCAGATATAAAGAAGTTATCGACGACTACTTGGATCAAGGCATTATCGAAGCCCTAACTAACGACCGTATTGCAACCACTTCCGGATCAACGTACTACATTCCGCACTTCGAGATAGAACGAGGAGACAAAACGACCACAAAGACGCGTATAGTATTTGACGCCTCCTCAAGGGAAAAGGGATCTAAATCACTAAATGACTGTCTTTCACCTGGTCCCAATCTCAACCTCTTGGAAATATTACTTCGATTCAGAATGCATCGAATTGGAATAATGGCCGACGTAGAAAAGGCCTTTCTACAGATTTCTCTGGATCCCAAAGACCGAGATTATGTACGATTCCTTTGGATTGAGGATTTCCCTGGCCAAGAGAAGCCAACGTTCATCCATATGCGTATGAAGAGGGTACTCTTTGGAGTAACATCCAGTCCGTTCCTGTTGTCTGCTACGTTACAATTCCACTTCGATAAACTTCAAGACGAGTATCCTGAGATTTGCGACATTCTTCGTAAAAACATCTATGTCGACGACTATGTTGGAGGCACCTTCTCGGTGGAGGAAGCCTTAGAGATTCGGAGGCAATCCTGTGAAGTTATGAATCAAGCACGAATGAACCTTCGCAAATGGGTATCCAGTTCAGAAGAAGTCATGGCCGTTTGGAGCAGAGAAGATGGTTCGGATCACATTACCGCCAAACAACTAAGTTCACCACTGAAAGTTCTTGGAATTACGTGGCACCCAGCTTCTGACACTTTTTCATTCGATATATCGTCATTACTGGAATTCCTGACGCAAAAGAAGGATACCAAACGAAGCCTCTTACAAGCAGCAGCAAGACTTTTCGACCCTATCGGACTCCTAGCACCATTTGTCATAGTTGTAAAATGTCTCTTTCAAGAACTCTGGAAACAAGGCGTAGACTGGGATGACCATCTGCCACTGGAGGTCAACAAAGCCTGGCAGCAATGGTGCTTCGACTTACCAAACTTACAAAAATTATCAATTCCACGATGGTACGTTGCAGACAGCGAATCGGAAGTAACAGGATCCGAGCTTCATCTTTTCTGCGATGCCAGCGAAAAGGCATACGCCGCCGTCATTTATCTACGTTATCGAACAGAGCAAGGATGTTACGGGACATCAATAATCACATCAAAAACCAGAGTAACACCACTGAAGAAAGTCACCCTGCCAAGGCTCGAGCTCATGGCTGCTGTCATCGGGTCCAGACTCCTGAAACATACGCTTGCAGTCTTTGAAGGCAAAGTAACCCGATATCGTTGCTGGTCTGATTCACAAATCACCTTACATTGGATTCGAGGACAGACGAAAGAATGGAAACCATTCTTTGCTAATCGCATCAAGGAAATCCAAGCAACAACCGATCCAATGTATTGGTCATACTGTTGCAGCCAAGATAATCCAGCCGACATGCCGTCAAGAGGATGCACGATGAACGAGCTGATTGACAACCCAAAATGGTGGCATGGACCTACGTGGTTGCGTGGAGTGGAAGAGAAATGGCCAGCGAATAAATTTCCAACATCAAGCCCTACCATCGAGACCGTTACTGATGAGAGAAGAGTTGCTGTTCTGAGTTGCGTTGTCGAGCAAAGGGAACCTCTACTCGATTTACATAAGTATCAATCCGCCAGCCGAGTATTTCGAACTACCGCCTGGATCCTTCGCTTCCAAAGAAATATCAAAGTTTCCCCAGATGAAAGAGTCTATGGCCCATTGAGCTCCGAGGAAATCAAGCAAGCTAGAGACAGATGGATACGAGACGTCCAGACAGCTGCCTTCACCACTGAGATCGGTTGCTTGGAGAAGAACCTTCCCATTCCTAACTCATCAAGAATAGCCCAATTCATACCTTTCATGGAGAACAATCTTCTCCGAGTCGGTGGCCGTCTACAAAACTCTGGTCTACAGTTCGCCGAAAAGCATCCCCTCATTCTTCCATCGAAACATCGCTTGACCGAGCTACTTGTCAGAGAAGCTCATGAGAAGATTATGCATGGCGGTTTCAATAGCACTATGACTGAACTTCGTGAGACCTACTGGATCTTACAAGGCCGTCAACTCGTCAAGAATGTGGTCCAAAAATGCTACATTTGCCGAAGGTATGCCATCAAAGGCGGAAATCAAGTTTTTGCGCCCTTACCGAGAGACCGAGTCACCGAGGCCGCACCATTTACGATCACAGGGGTGGACTTCGCCGGACCGCTCTATGTCAGAAATCCTGGAACTAATCTACACTCCAAAGTCTACATAGCACTCTATACGTGTGCTGTCACTCGAGCCTTACACTTGGAAATAGTCACGGATATGAGTTCGGAGAAATTCCTCCTTTCCTTCAGACGATTCACTGCCAGACGAGGGTTATGCCACACCCTGTACTCGGACAATGCGAAAGCATTTAAACGAACTGAGAAGGACCTTGCTGATATGTTCATGGCTATTCAAAACAATGCTAAGAGTTCCTGAGTCGCAAAGGAATCAAATGGAAATCTATAGTCCCAAAGGCCGCCTGGTGGGGCGGATTTTGGGAGCGCCTTGTTCGATCTGTGAAGACATGCCTCAAGAAAACCCTTGGCCGAACATCATTGACTCTGGAAGAATTAATCACCGTCATGACCGAAATTGAAGCTGTGTTGAATTCAAGACCCCTAACTCATACGTTCCTTTAACACCGGCTCACCTCCTTATTGGTCAACGCCTGACTTCCTTGCCAGATCAAGAGTTCAGTAATGAAAACCAGTTCACCACCACACGAGAACAATTAATTAAACGAGTCAAGTATCGTCAGATGGTAGTCAATCAGTTTTGGAAAAGATGGAGGTGTAACTATCTAATGGAACTACGTACTGCCCATTCCAACGTAACAGTCAAGGGTCTACCCGAGTTCAAGATAGATGACGTCGTCCTTATCGAAGATCAACATCTGCCACGCCAAATCTGGAAAATGGGCCGTATCATCGAAACCTACATTGGCCGAGATGGGAAGGTGCGATCGTGCTCCGTGCGACTTCCCTGTGGAACCATACTAAAACGAGCTATCCAAATGCTGTACAATCTCGAGTTAGCAAGGGATGACGGAGTCATCGGGGCGGAGGATGTCGCAAGCTGAAGTTCTCAAAAGGCTCTTATCAAAAAAATTGTATTTTTTACTGCCGATCTATTTATTCTCTGACGTTTTTTAGACTAGTTATTTTTTAATGATGGTATAAAAAGCTATGGATTATCAATTAGAAAACAGTGTTCCTTCAATATCTCAATAGAAACAGTTGTTAGTTCGCTATGTAATTTTAAATCTTAAATTCTTGACGCCAACTATTAATAAAGTATGAAGTTCTAAGTTATACTTGAGTCGTTGATTTAACGTAGACGCGACACGCCCCTCCCAAACCTCTTTTCACCCATTCAGTGTGGCTTAGCTAATCTACTGGACCTTTTCCTTATGAAGATATTTCCACAAGATGTAGAGAAAATTGCTAAATTATTATAGGGAAAATACCCTAAATTATGTTATGAAACATAACATTCTTCTCATCATAAGTTTATAAGTGATATGTTCGCTCCATAAGTATGATATGCACTGCCTATACTATTGGTAATGCTACTGAGAGACAGCAGCTCGAGATAACTAGTTCGAGAAGGAGAACGAGGGGGAGCGAGTCAATTGAAGTCCTAAGTACACTCGGTGGTGGTTGAATTAATTTTGCAGCTAGGACCTATTTCCATCTAGGCACTCCTATTTAGTCCGCATTACTAAGCCCAAATTTGACAGCAGCGCCACCTCACTCACCAGGTCCCTCCCTCGCTTTACCTCCTCCAATCTATGACTTACCTCACTCACTCACTTCAAAATTACAAGCTCCAGTTTAGTTTGTCATGACCAGATATTAATCAAACAAACTTATGGAACATAACATATCTTATGAACTTATGCTCTTATAAATAATTAGGAGAAAACTACTATACAGTAGTATAATAATACCATGCCAAACTATATATTTTTAATATCTAACCAACACTGTGCTGTATGGACAGACAGACAGACCTGCAGGCTGCTTGCCGTTGTACATAGTGGGCCCCGATAAGTTTTCAACAAGAAAGTTCTACTGTATATATATGGAATACATATCCTTCTTCAAGAGAGCGTAGAACATATTCCCTAGTTCTCTCTCTCTCTCTCACTCTCTCTCTCTCACTCTCTCTCTCTTTCTCTCTCTCTCACTCTCTCTTTAGGCGTCTGTGAAGCGTGCAAAATGGCCTATAAGATGCGAGCCTTCACCTACCTCTAGAAAACCACCCGAATTTAAATTTAAAATTCATGATAATTTACCCTAAACACATTGAGAGCCCTTCCGTCGCCGTCCGTTTTCTTTTCAACTACATAGTCACTTGTCACTACTTCCTTAATCATAACTACCCCATTTTACGTACTAAACTCAGTGTCAGTTGACTTGGGTAAAATGTCCATAAAAATATATATATATAGGAAAACCCTCTACTAAATTCGATAGTGGCGCCCTCACCTTCGATGCGGCCGAACGGTGAATTTCAAATTGGCTTTAAGACCGCGGCGTAACACTTCACTATATAGGGTACCAACCGAAAATGGGTTTTAGATATTTTTGTGTGTGTGTGAAAATTTTCAAGTCTTTCCACGATGACGACGACGGTGAAATTTCCAAGAGTTTTTCGACCAAAAAACCTCTTCTTGTTGATGGGAAATGATAACATAAGTAACCGTTATTCGATTCTAAGTTAGGTGATATTATTTGTACCAGGGATAGATTTAATTTTAGAAGTAGGAATGAAGTCTAACGGTTAGTATTTACTTCAGTTATTCCGACTCATAGACCGCCCAGTCTCTTCCCTCCAACCAACACGTAACGAAAAGTTTAAATTATCTTATTGGCTGCTCACTTAAACCCTACTATACGTTTTGATGACGTTGCTGCAAGGGGACGGCGATAAATACGTAGTTCCTTTTTACCTCTGTCGCTTTGACCCGCCTCTTCTTTCATACCCCCCCCCCCCGTCCCGGGACTTTGACGCGCGCCCAGATATTACTCTATTCTCCATTCCTACTTCTAAAATTAAATCTATTCCTTTATTTTGTACAATAATTCCAACGACAATTTATCTTGAAAGTGATTTAACTTAGTAAAAACATGTTTTGTAGAAAACTTAAGTTTGGCCTATTTATGGGGTTTAAATGTTTTGGAGTTGAAGCAATCAATTAGGATTAACCTGGTGTAAATGGGATGTTTTTTGTAAGAAACTTACATATGATTTCATTTTACTTATGATAATATTTTGAGGTAATATCCCATGAATATAAGGTTTTTTTTTAGTTTAAAGATATAAAATTGTTTTGACTTCTTTGGTGCATCGAGATGTCATTCAATGGAGCTTATATTTGTCGTAAATGTAAATACATTTTGACGGACATTTTGAGAATGTTTAATGATGTTATTTAAAATTTACATATTTTTAGACGTCTAGGATAGATAAGTCGGATCTATTTTTAGTATCTGATAGTTATTGAAAATGAAAATGGAACGACAACTTAACTTGCAAGTAATCCTCCATTCAAAACCGGTTTTTGCAATGTTAAACCACTTTCATGTTAAGTTGACGTTCATCCAAATTTAGATTAGATACATAATCAAACACCTTAAAATTATTTAAGTTACTATAACCTTAAACAAATCAGATATTTCTAAATAAAAAACCGAACGACAACTTAACTTGTAAGTAATCTCCCATTCAAAACCGGTTTTCGCAATGTTAAACCACTTTCAAGATAAGTTGACGTTCGTTAAAATTTATATTATACTTACATTTAACACCCTAAAATTATTTAAATTACTATAACCTTAAAAAAATTACTTTTTGGAAATGTTTTAAACTTGAAAACAAAATTAGCATATTGTATCAACTTCAGTGCACAGTATTTCGTTGACAAGCCGTGTTTTGATACATAATTTATCAACTGAAGCGTGTAGTAGAGAACAACTTGATTTACGGTGTTAAAGTTTGGTTGAGGTTTCCAAGTGCGAAACGGCGTATAATTTTCAATTTAACGCGCCACTGAATGCATTAACCAAGTATGAGAGGACAGCTATAATTATCAGGGTGCTCTAGTGCAACCCCGGGTTTACTCTAGAACTTGCTGGTTCGCCACTTTCATTGTCCCAGAGCCAGAGCCAGCATCTTTTTCAGAGGTATTTTGATTTTTATCGCTACTATGCCTAGCTAGGTTTAGTTTTGGGTTGAAGTCTAAGCTAAGCCTTTGTGTTTTTTAAAAACGTGCCTATTTTCTATAACAGACGCGATAAATACCGGGCCTTGGCGACATTATTAATTAAGTTGTTCTTTGTTCCTTCTCTCCCTCCTTCGGTATTTAAATTTCTAAGCCTTGGCCCCTTTGAAAATTCTAGGCCTACTCACTTGTACGTTAACTTTCTGTATTTTAGACATTTTGGGTGATGCACTAGTCTTTAGATCAACTCTAGGATTAAATTGCTATTATTTTAATTTCGTTTGTCGTCTTGGTTTTAAATTAACTTTGTTTGTTCTTAATTGGTTGAAAATTGTTCATGCGAGTATTTTAAGTTTTAACTTTGGGTTTATCTGATTTTGAAGTTTTGGGAGTTTATCTCAGAAAGTTTGTTTGTAGGAATTTTAATTTTTTTTTTAGTTTTTGGTGAGAGTTTTGGTAATTGAATTTGGTCCAAGATTTTGGGAAACTTTTACGGACTCTAAAATTTACTTTCTTGGACAAATTTTGAGATTTCGGACTATTTTTAGGACATTTTATCTAGTCTAATTTTTCAGTGTTATTTTATACAATTTTGATATTTTTTTTTAACAATTTTCAACACATTTTCAATATTTGGACCCGTTTATAAATGCTCTGACGCTATTTGGACCCGTTTAAAAATGCTCGGACACTATTTGTACCCGTTTAAATATGCTCGGACACTATTTGGACCCGTTTAAAAATGCTCGGTTATTATTTTGACCCGTTTAAAAGTGCTCGGTTATTATTTAGACCCATCTAAAAACGCTCCGACACTGTGTGGACCCATTTAAAAATACTCGGACCCTATTTAAACCCATTTAAAAATACTCGGACCCTATTTAAACCCATTTAAAAATACTCGGACCCTATTTAAACCCATTTAAAAATACTCGGACCCTATTTAAACTCATTTAAAAATACTCAGTCCATATTTAAACCCATTTAAAAATACTCGGACCCTATTTGAACCCATTAAGAAATCCCCTCGTGTTCCGTAACATTTCTCCAAAAAACAATGACAAAAGTAACGCGTTACAACCTAAATCTATAACACCTACAATCCCGGGTGCGACTGCTCTATCAACTCCCAACTCTCGCCTTTTAATATAACAGAGTTGACTTAAGAAACGCAAAACCACGTATCTCTGCACCAAAACCTTAACGAAGATACGTAACTTTTCCAGTACGAGTTTTAGTTTTTAAAAAGAAAAGAAAATATAATAAAAACAGCGATGAAAGTAATTTTGCCTTAAGTGCTAGCGGCAATAGAAATTTTCTTCAAGATCCTAAGCCTTTGCACCCAAAAACCTAACCTAAATGGCCCTTTTTCTAACTTAAGAAAACTAAAGAAAACTTGCCCAGGCATTCCAAGGGAACGGACAATAGCGTTTAATATTAAGTTAAATAAATACACATCTTTCAGTTATAAACGCGAAGTTACTAACACCTCCAGACAAATAGCCATACACTACATTCCGAGGGAATGGACACTAGTGTTAAATATGAAGTTAAATACACATATTTCAGTGATAAACGCGAAATGGGAAGTTACCAACACCTCGAGAGACAGATAGCCGCATTCCCACAGACACTACAAATGATTTATTAAGAAAAATATTCGGTACAATATACAAAGCATACGTAGAATTCAATATAACCAGGCTTAGCTGCCTTTTTTCCAAAAAAGGCTTAACAATAGCTTTATTCTTATTGAAAATTCAGATGGGTATGAACTATACATAACCTCGTAAGAAATTGCTGGCTGGCTACCTTACTCCGTGTCCTAATACTTAAACGGACTCTTCTTTTAGCCCCAAAGCGCGACAATTTAACTTGACACCATTAGTGTTAGGGTTAGGTTGGGGTCGGTTGTCAATGACAAGTATGGTTGTCTTTTACCATTGGAATATAATAGATTTAGTCAAGATTAGTTGACTGTAAGGAATCTGGATGACTTGTCGGTAATTTTTTTTTTCTTTTTTTTTGACAAATTCTTGTGACAGATAAGTGATGGGTAACCATAAGGTGTATGGGATAAAATACTTGTAAGAAATTTGGACAATTTTTTAAGGGGGTAATATTTGGACCTTTCCTGAAAAATTGGTCTAATTTTTTGAACACCTAGTGCAATTTTTTTTTGGGAATTTCCAAAAATTATTTGTACCCCCCAGGAATACATACAACTAATAGGAATAATTGCGTAATAATTTCTCTCAACGTATCTAGTAGATCAGATTTTGTGGGAGGAGCTAGCTAGACTAATCATTATTTATGACGAATTTTACTTGGCGAATTAATAATCTATCTCACGTAGCCTTGTACCTTGAACGCAACCAACAAACAATGAAACGACACTGTTAGAAAGACTCCATCAGAATAGTTAGTTCTCAAGCCCAGCCCACAAACCCAGCATAGAAATTAACACTTGACACAATGATTCCTAGTAGCTGTATGCATTCCTGGTAAAATTCATGTTTATACTCCAGATTCAACTTTGCGCAGGCGCATTGTTGCTGCTGCTGTATGGTATTTCACGAAAGACTGATCTTAAATAGGCTTAACTTATTGCAGCAAGTAGTAG
>JAEQBA010001550.1:70312-87988 GCA_019434445.1 Phalangium opilio
CAAAAAGAAGATATTTTGCTTTTTTCATATCTATGGAATTTAAAAGAGGAAACAAAAGGAAAAGCCAACGGCACGCATGTTCCAATACTGACTGCGCTCGACGCTGCTTAACTTCGGTGATCGGACGAGAACCGTGTTTTCAGCGTGATATGGCCGTTGCCGAGAGTGCTAGATAATATCGATTTAAATTAAGTGAGACAAATTAACCTTCATCTTTTTAAAACAATAACAAAAAAATATTTGGCTTTTTTCATATCTAGGGAATTTAAAGAGAGGAAAAAGTGAAAAAGCCAACGGCACGCAGTGTTCCTATGGTCTCCCTCCCAAGTACTGACTGCGCTCGACGCTGCTTAACTTCGGTGATCGGACGAGAACCGGTGTTTTCAGCGTGATATGCCGTTGCCGAGAGTGCTAGTTAATAATTTTGAATTTAATTAACCTTCATCTTTATAAAACAATAACAAAAAGAAGATATGTTTGCTTTTTTCATATCTGGTGGAATTTAAAAGAGGAAACAAAAGTGAAAAAGCCAACGGCACGCAGTGTTCCCAAGTACTGACTGCGCTCGACGCTGCTTAACTTCGGTGATCGGACGAGAACCGGTGTTTTCAGCGTGATATGGCCGTTGCCGAGAGTGCTAGATAATAATTCGAATTTAAATTAGTGAGACAAATTAACCTTCATCTTTTTAAAACAATAACAAAAGAAATATATTGCTTTTTTTCATATCTATTGGAATTTAAAAGAGAAAAAAAAGTGAAAAAGCCAACGGCACGCAGTGTTCCTAAGTGGTCTTCCCTCCCAAGACTGACTGCGCTCGACGCTGCTTAACTTCGGTGATCGGACGAGAACCGTGTTTTCAGCGTGATATGGCCGTTGCCGAGAGTGCTAGTTAATAATTCGAATTTAAATTAAGTGAGACAAATAACCTCATCTTTATAAAACAATAACAAAAAGAATATGTTTGCTTTTTTCATATCTATGGAATTTAAAGAGGAAAAAAAAGTGAAAAGCAACGGCACGCAGTGTTCCTAAGTGTCTCCCTCCCAAGTACTGACTGCGCTCGACGCTGCTTAACTTCGGTGATCGGACGAACCGGTGTTTTCAGCGTGATATGCCGTTGCCGAGAGTGCTATTAATAATTCGTTTGAATTTAATTAACCTTCATCTTTATAAACAATAACAAAAAGAAGATATGTTTTGCTTTTTTCATATCTGGTGGAATTTAAAAGAAAAAAAGTGAAAAAGCCAACGGCACGCATGTTCCCCAGTACTGACTGCGCTCGACGTGCTTAACTTCGGTGATCGGACGAGAACCGGTGTTTTCAGCGTGATATGGCCGTTGCCGAGAGTGCTAGATAATAATTCGAATTTAAATTAAGTGAGACAAATTAACCTTCATCTTTTTAAAACAATAACAAAAAGATAATATGTTTGCTTTTTTCATATCTATTGGAATTTAAAAGAGGAAAAAAAAGTGAAAAGCCACGGCACGCATGTTCCTAAGTGGTCTTCTCCCAAGTACTGACTGCGCTCGACGCTGCTTAACTTCGGTGATCGGACGAGAACCGGTGTTTTCAGCGTGATATGGCCGTTGCCGAGAGTGCTAGATAATAATTCGAATTTAAATTAAGTGAGACAAATTAACCTTCATCTTTTTAAAACAATAACAAAAAGAAAATATGTTTGCTTTTTTCATATCTATTGGAATTAAAAGAGAAAAAAAGTGAAAAAGCCAACGGCACGCAGTGTTCCTAAGTGGTCTCCCTCCAAGTACTGACTGCGCTCGACGCTGCTTAACTTCGGTGATCGGACGAGAACCGGTGTATTCAGCGTGATATGGCCGTTGCCGAGAGTGCTAGTTAATAATTTGAATTTAATTAACCTTCATCTTTATAAAACAATAACAAAAAGAAGATATGTTTGCTTTTTTCATATCTGGTGGAATTTAAAGAGGAAACAAAAGTGAAAAAGCCAACGGCACGCAGTGTTCCCAAGTACTGACTGCGCTCGACGCTGCTTAACTTCGGTGATCGGACGAGAACCGGTGTTTTCAGCGTGATATGGCCGTTGCCGAGAGTGCTAGTTAATAATTCGAATTTAAAGAAAGTGAGACAAATTAACCTTCATCTTTTTAAAACAATAACAAAAAGAAAATATTTTGCTTTTTTCATATCTATTGGAATTTAAAGAGGAAAAAAAAGTGAAAAAGCCAACGGCACGCAGTGTTCCTAAGTGGTCTCCCTCCCAAGTACTGACTGCGCTCGACGCTGCTTAACTTCGGTGATCGGACGAGAACCGGTGTATTCAGCGTGATATGGCCGTTGCCGAGGTGCTAGTTAATAATTTGAATTTAATTAACCTTCATCTTTATAAAACAATAACAAAAAGAAATATGTTTGCTTTTTTCATATCTGGTGGAATTTAAAGAAAACAAAAGTGAAAAAGCCAACGGCACGCAGTGTTCCCAAGTACTGACTGCGCTCGACGCTTAACTTAACTTCGGTGATCGGACGAGAACCGGTGTTTTCAGCGTGATATGGCCGTTGCCGAGAGTGCTAGATAATAATTCGAATTTAAATTAAGTGAGACAAATTAACCTTCATCTTTTTAAAACAATAACAAAAAGAACATGTTTGCTTTTTTCATATCTATTAAAATTTAAAAGAGGAAAAAAAAAGTGAAAAAGCCAACGGCACGCAGTGTTCCTAAGTGGTCTCTCCCAAGTACTGACTGCGCTCGACGCTGCTTAACTTCGGTGATCGGACGAGAACCGGTGTTTTCAGCGTGATATGGCCGTTGCCGAGAGTGCTAGTTAATAATTCGAATTTAAATTAAGTGAGACAAATTAACCTTCATCTTTTTAAAACAATAACAAAAAGAAAATATGTTTGCTTTTTTCATATCTATTGGAATTTAAAAGAGGAAAAAAAGTGAAAAAGCCAACGGCACGCAGTGTTCCTAAGTGGTCTCCCTCCCAAGTACTGACTGCGCTCGACGCTGCTTAACTTCGGTGATCGGACGAGAACCGGTGTATTCAGCGTGATATGGCCGTTGCCGAGAGTGCTAGTTAATAATTTGAATTTAATTAACCTTCATCTTTATAAAACAATAACAAAAAGAAGATATGTTTGCTTTTTTCATATCTGGTGAAATTTAAAAGAGGAAACAAAAGTGAAAAAGCCAACGGCACGCAGTGTTCCCAAGTACTGACTGCGCTCGACGCTGCTTAACTTCGGTGATCGGACGAGAACCGGTGTTTTCAGCGTGATATGGCCGTTGCCGAGAGTGCTAGTTAATAATTCGAATTAAATTAAGTGAGACAAATTAACCTTCATCTTTTTAAAACAATAACAAAAAGAAATATGTTTGCTTTTTTCATATCTATTGGAATTTAAAAGAGGAAAAAAAGTGAAAAAGCCAACGGCACGCACTGTTCCTAAGTGGTCTCCCTCCCAAGTACTGACTGCGCTCGACGCTGCTTAACTTCGGTGATCGGACGAGAACCGGTGTTTTCAGCGTGATATGGCCGTTGCCGAGAGTGCTAGTTAATAATTCGAATTTAATTAAGTGAGACAAATTAACCTTCATCTTTTTAAAACAATAACAAAAAGAAAATATGTTTGCTTTTTTCATATCTATTGGAATTTAAAGAGGAAAAAAAGTGAAAAAGCCAACGGCACGCAGTGTTCCTAAGTGGTCTCCTCCCAAGTACACTGCGCTCGACGCTGCTTAACTTCGGTGATCGGACGAGAACCGGTGTTTTCAGCGTGATATGGCCGTTGCCGAGAGTGCTAGATAATATTCGAATTAAATTAAGTGAGACAAATTAACCTCATCTTTTAAAACAATAACAAAAAGAAAATATGTTTGCTTTTTTCATATCTATTGGAATTTAAAGAGGAAAAAAAAGTGAAAAAGCCAACGGCACGCAGTGTTTCCCAAGTACTGACTGCGCTCGACGCTGCTTAACTTCGGTGATCGGACGAGAACCGGTGTTTTCAGCGTGATATGGCCGTTGCCGAGAGTGCTAGTAATAATTCGAATTTAAATTAAGTGAGACAAATTAACCTTCATTTTTAAAACAATAACAAAAAGAAAATATGTTTGCTTTTTCATATCTATTGGAATTTAAAAGAGGAAAAAAAGTGAAAAAGCCAACGGCACGCAGTGTTCCTAAGTGGTCTCCCTCCCAAGTACTGACTGCGCTCGACGCTGCTTAACTTCGGTGATCGACGAGAACCGGTGTATTCAGCGTGATATGGCCGTTGCCGAGAGTGCTAGTTAATAATTTGAATTTAATTACCTTCATCTTTATAAAACAATAACAAAGAAATATGTTTGCTTTTTTTTCATATCTGGTGGAATTTAAAGAGGAAACAAAAAGGAAAAGCCAACGGCACGAAGTGTTCCCAAGTACTGACTGCGCTCGACGCTGCTTAACTTCGGTGATCGGACGAGAACCGGTGTTTTCAGCGTGATATGGCCGTTGCCGAGAGTGCTAGTTAATAATTCGAATTTAAATAAAGTGAGACAAATTAACCTTCATCTTTTTAAACAATAACAAAAAGAAAATATGTTTGCTTTTTTCATATCTATTGGAATTTAAAAGAGAAAAAAAAGTGAAAAAGCCAACGGCAAGCAGTGTTCCTAAGTGGTCTCCCTCCCAAGTACTGACTGCGCTCGACGCTGCTTAACTTCGGTGATCGGACGAGAACCGGTGTTTTCAGCGTGATATGGCCGTTGCCGAGAGTGCTAGTTAATAATTCGAATTTAAATTAAGTGAGACAAATTAACCTTCATCTTTTTAAAACAATAACAAAAAGAAAATATGTTTGCTTTTTTCATATCTATTGGAATTTAAAAGAGGGAAAAAAAAGTGAAAAAGCCAACGGCACGCAGTGTTCCTAAGTGGTCTCCCTCCCAAGTACTGACTGCGCTCGACGCTGCTTAACTTCGGTGATCGGACGAGAACCGGTGTTTTCAGCGTGATATGGCCGTTGCCGAGAGTGCTAGTTAATAATTCGAATTTAAATTAAGTGAGATAAATTAACCTTCATCTTTATAAAACAATAACAAAAAGAAAATATGTTTGCTTTTTTCATATCTGGTGGAATTTAAAAGAGGAAATATAAGTGAAAAAGCCAACGGCACGCAGTGTCTTCCAAGTACTGACTGCGCTCGACGCTGCTTAACTTCGGTGATCGGACGAGAACCGGTGTTTTCAGCGTGATATGGCCGTTGCCGAGAGTGCTAGTTAATAATTCGAATTTAAATTAAGTGAGACAAATTAACCTTCATCTTTTAAAACAATAACAAAAAGAAGATATGTTTGCTTTTTTCATATCTGGTGGAATTTAAAAGAGGAAAAAAGTGAAAAAGCCAACGGCACGCTTGTTCCTAAGTGGTCTCCCTCCCAAGTACTGGCTGCGCTCGACGCTGCTAACTTCGGTGATCGGACGAGAACCGGTGTATTCAGCGTGATATGGCCGTTGCCGAGACGCTAGTTAATAATTCGAATTTAAATTAAGTGAGACAAATTAACCTTCATCTTTTTAACAATAACAACAAGTTGGGAAACCAAAATATTACCTCTCCGTGTCGAGAAGATTATATAACCTTAAGTATCCAATGAAAACGTCGACCTTTTGCCCTCATCCTTTCCCGCGCTTTGCGCTTCCGCATTTCATCCTTACTCTCAACATTATCTTCCTCCATTTTACATACAAAAATCAAATACTCACAAAAAGAAGCGGCAAAAACCTGCTGGCTCTTTACAACCACTTAATTTGACTTAATAACCAATTTCCAACAACAATAATATACCGTTAGTTTAATTGACAACCTACTAGCTTCGAAATTCTCATTAAGAATGGCTCCCGCGGATGAAAAAGGGCAATTTTCAACTAGGTGGGCGTTATATCATTAGATTTGAAAATATCATTTGTCTTTTTACCAATGCCTAGCCGTTTGGATTTTTTTAAAGCATCTTAGCACCAAAAAATATTTTTCGATACAAAATAAATGTTTTATATTCTTATTAAGAATAAAACAAGAGGATAAAAAGGTCTGTCCTCTCGTAATTGTTTAAGATTTTATCATGATTACTCTATACAACAGTAACAAGGAGTATAAACCATTAGTGGAAGCAGTAATTTTTTTTCCGAAACAATCTTGCTTATGTTAATCCTCTCTAGACTTCGCTAAAAACGTATTACTCCTACGTAAAATATTAATAGACAGGCAAGGATTCATACCATTAAAGAAGGAGAGCAATATTATCCATATTTTCATTTCATATACAGAGAAAAGAAATTATTATGTTTCTGAGAGGAGCTTCCCATTTTTGTTGTTTTGAATAATATATCGCAATGCACGGGCCTTGATAGATATAGGAGGCAATGAATGAAATATATCACAATGCACGCGCCTTGATAGATATAGGAGGCAATGAATGAAATATATCACAATGCCCGGGCCTTGATAGATATAGGAGGCAATGAAGGAAATATATCGCATGCACGGGCCTTGGTAGATATAGGAGGCAATGATAATCTCTCTCTTTGCACGAGAGGTTTATCTTTAATATTTAAATAAATATAATTATTTTTAATTATTTTAATCTTCAATAATTAACATTAATAATAGTTAAATCGATTAAAATAAAGTTATACCTATTATCATCTCAAACTTTGCTAATATTGACGTTTAAAATGAAGGGTACCCCTCTTGCCCGCTTTCTTCAAATTTTGGGGTATATATACGATTCGTTTCCATTATAATAGTAAGGAAAAAGCGCAATTGCGAAAACCTTTGGTGGCGATCCCACCTTAGGGAGGCTAGACGTTTCTCGTAACCCTAGCTAATCGCCGCGTATATCCTAAAACCAAACGATGATAATGGAGTAGAAGCCAATGATACAGATTGGTGTCTATGTGGAATAGACGGAAGACCAGTGGATGGTGGTGTTAGAAGCCAGTGTAAGTGCAGACTGGTGTCAATGTGGGATTGACAAAGAACAGAAGATATTTGTTATCCATAATAACCCAAAATGAAATTTATCTACTCGAACCTCAGAAGCGCAAGATGTAATTTACCAAATCTGATTGCAACGCTAGCGACAAAAGAGATAGATCCGGATATAATAGCCTTAACAGAAACATGGTTTAGAGAAAATACATTTTTATACTTGCAAAATTATAATTTTTTTGGAATAAGGAATAGACTAGGTGGGGGTGGGATTCTACTGTAAACAAGATATAAAAATAATTAGAATTTCAAACCTATGCATGTGTACGCAAGACGTGGAGAGTTATGTTATAAAGGTTTTAGAAACTGACGAAATCTATGCGATAATATATAGACCCCACTCCTCAAACTTTCACAATTTTTTAAATGCCCTGGAATTAATATTGGAGGGACAGGGAAATAATAAAAATAGGAAAATATTAGCAGGTGATTTTAATATAAACCTACTAGAAACCACTCCATGCTCGAATGCCTTAATAGAACTATGTTTGAGCTATGGTCTCAAACAAACTGTCCAAACTCCCACTTGAACAACGATAAGCACTGCCACCTGTATTGATAATATCTTTATAAATTTTGAGGGCATTACCAAAGTACTAGCCAGCGTGGATATAACTGATCATATGCCCTTATACCTTACTTCTACAACAATTCTGAAAAAAGACAACACAGTTAGATTAAGAGATTACAGTAAAACCAATTTACAAAAATTTAAATCAAGAATCAACAATATAAATTGGGAACAACTTTACAATAACTCTGACATTAATACTGCTTACGATTTCTTCGAAGAAAAAATCAGTGCCGAATATAACATGAGTTTTGCATACAAGACAATAAATTAGGAAAAGACTCGTGGATAACAGACGATATAAAAGAAATTTTGAGGAATAAACATAAAGCACAAAAAAGGTTTAGAAGATCGCCCTCACAGATGAACAAAGATCAATACCTACATCTTAGAAACCGAGCAAACAATATTATTAGAAATAGTCGTAATGAGTTTTTCAGGAGTAAGTTATATGGTTCAAAAACGAATAAAGAAAAATGGCAAATTGTAAATCAATTATTGGGAAAAGGTCAAATGACCCCAGAACAAATTACATTACACCCTAATAAATTAAATGAATATTTTACTAGCAACGAATCTAAACCAGTTAATGTTAAATCATTAAACTTTCTCGAACTAAACCCCAACACAATGGCTCTGTACGAAACCGACGAAGCAGAACTTGTAACCATAATTAACTCTCTCCAAAATAACTCGTCGCCTGGCTTTGACGGCATAAAAGCTAAACCGCTGAAAATAGTGTTAGAAAGCATAATAACCCCTCTTAAATACCTAATTAACTTATCCTTCAATCTAGGTATCTATCCAGAAAATCTAAAAAAAAACCATAATAGTTCCAATTTTCAAAAAAGACGACCCAAAAACTCCGTCAAATTATCGCCCTATTTCACTTCTATCTATTATAGCAAAAATATTTGATAAAGCCTTTCACGTGCGACTCAACTCCTTCGTGGAGAAATTTAACATATTATCGGAATTTCAATTTGGTTTCCGTAGTGGAAATGGTACAATGGAAGCATTAGGGGGAGCATACAAGTATATACTAGAAGCACTTGATCAAAGTGAAATCTGTGTGGGCGTTTTTCTGGATCTGCGAAAAGCTTTCGATAGTGTCAATCACGAACATCTACTAAACAAACTATACAAACAAGGGATCAGAGGAACTGCAAGTGCGTGGCTAAAAGCTACCTAGAAAATAGACAATGCTACACTAGAGTGGGAAGGGATTTATCTGCGCCAAGTCAATTAATGTCTGGAGTTCCGCAGGGCTCTATAATATCACCACTCTTATTTAATCTATTTATAAATGACCTCATAAAACAGGCACCGTCTGGTCACATGTTCATGTACGCAGATGACGCGCTCCTTTTATATAAATCCGCAAACCCAATAAATGCAATAGATCAATCAAACCACTACCTAGATAAGATATTTAAGTGGATCACAGATAATGGGCTTCTCCTTAATATAAAAAAGACGGAATGCATAATATTCCATAATAGGGGTACAGATATCAGTAGGGTACTAAATGGTATCGAACTTCATAAGGAAAAAATTAAAATAGTAGATAAATACAAATATCTAGGCCTATACTTTGATAAACACCTGACCTGGGACAGTCATGTTAATATAACCAGCTCAAAATTAGCCCGAGTGAATGGATTACTTTACCATTGTAGAAAAATGGTACCCAGAAATATTCTAATTGAAATATACCACGTATTATTTAATTCGGTGCTCTCCTATGGAATACAATTCTGGGGCAACACAACAAAAGCTAATAAAAATAGGATACATATCCTACAAAAAAGGGCAATTAGATCAATCTATAATTTATCATTTAGAGACCATTCCCAAGAGTACTTTACTAGGGCAAACATTTTAAACATACAAGAGAGTATACAGTATAATAGCTTATGTTTCATATACACAAACATTAGGCGGGAAAATAGCCTACTAAAAATGAAGCAGAAAAATAAACATACTAGATCACTAGAGCTATAAGATTTACCTAAATGTAACACTTCAAAAAAATTCACGTCTATATTTTATACGGAAATAAAATTATATAACACAATATCACCTGAAATTCAAGCAAAACTGAATTTAACTAGATTTAAAAAGACTATAAAATCACTAATATTAGAAAAAAATAATAAAAACTTTACTTTTTTATTTAATTTGTTTTTATAAAGCCACCTTTGGCATAACCAATTGTTAAATTTTTTATATTATACCATACCACTGTTCAATTTTAAGTGGATATAACATATATTCATTAATTCTTTTTTCATGAATCTTTAACACTAATTATTACAATACACCATTGTTAAATCTATTTTTTATTTGATTAAATAAAATTGTTGTATTAAATAAAGCAGATAGGCACGGGGCTTACAGGTCACAATGTGACTTAGCCCCGTAGAAAAGTGTATATGTTATGAAAAGTAAAAAATAAACATTTTGAATTTGAAGATGGTGGTGATTGGAAGCCAGTATGTACAGACTGGTGTCCAGGTCAGGTCGAATGGACTAAGACCAGAAGATGGTGGTGATTAGAAGCCAGTAAGAACAGACTGGTGTCCGTGTGGGATGGACAAAGACCAGAAGATGGTGGTGTGAGAACTCAAGTAGAGGAGCCATTTCCGTGACTGTGAAAGCAGTTCGGAAATGGCGAACACGTTTGCTCCGATACGCAAACTGCGAACGCGGTCACGTGGGTGTAACAACGGACAGACAGACACACAGACACACACACACACACACAGACACGGCCGTTACAGAACCTCTCCTGGACTACGTCACACGGAGAGGTAAAAAGAAAATATGTTTGCGTTTTTCATATCTATTGGAATTTAAAAGAGGAAAAAAAGTGAAAAAGCCAACGGGACGCACTGTTCCTAAGTGGTCTCCCTCCCAAGTACTGACTGCGCTCGACGCTGCTTAACTTCGGTGATCGGACGAGAACCGGTGTATTCAGCGTGATATGGCCGTTGCCGACAGTGCTAGTTAATAATTTGAATTTAATTAACCTTCATCTTTATAAAACAATAACAAAAAGAAGATATGTTTGCTTTTTTCATATCTGGTGGAAATTAAAAGAGGAAACAAAAAGGAAAAAGCCAACGGCACGCAGTGTTCAAAAGTACTGACTGCGCTCGACGCTGCTTAACTTCGGTGATCGGACGAGAACCGGTGTTTTCAGCGTGATATGGCCGTTGCCGAGAGCGCTAGTTAATAATTCGAATTTAAATTAAGTGAGACAAATTAACCTTCATCTTTTTTAAACAATAACAAAAAGAAAATATGTTTGCGTTTTTCATATCTATTGGAATTTAAAAGAGGAAAAAAAGTGAAAAAGCCAACGGCACGCACTGTTCCTAAGTGGTCTCCCTCCCAAGTACTGACTGCGCTCGACGCTGCTTAACTTCGGTGATCGGACGAGAACCGGTGTTTTCAGCGTGATATGGCCGTTGCCGAGAGTGCTAGTTAATAATTCGAATTTAAATTAAGTGAGACAAATTAACCTTCATCTTTTTAAAACAATAACAACAAGTTGGGAAAACCAAAATATTACCTCTCCGTGTCAAGAGGTCTACTACTACAAACGTATTTACCTAGATATGGAATTATTTCACTTTTTTGAAGTAAAGATTTACGAAATATTGAAGCAGTATTCCAAACATAGCGAATGTACAGTAAAGCAGACGACATTTTACATCCAATAAGGATAAATCTTGGACACATGGAAATCAGTCAATGGGGAAAAGAACAGGAAATGAAGTCTACGCTTCAGCTGTTTACCCTATATTCTGAAAGCTACATTCACAACTGGTTTGCAGTGTAAACACTATCGTCTCGTCTCACCTGAACAATATTCTTAGTTTGCCAACATGAATGTTAACTTTAAATAACACCAAAGCTAAATTGTAGCTAGACGCACTAATAGTCAATGCGCACCATAAAGAGAATAATAAGTCTGTAGTTACTAGCCGTTTACCATTAGCCCTTTTACTAACCTTATTATTATTATTTAAGAGTGTATTTAACTTTCGGCTCACTCTGAACCGTTGATGTCTGTTCATTTCAGACACGAAAATAAAAGCCAAAAGTTTACTTCACCTCAGGCCTCAATTATTTACTCTTTGTTTCACTAAGCCTATTGCGGATAATACTTATTATACGCGTCTGAGTCTAGGTCTTAGTTTTCTTCATGAAATTACTAAACCAAGTATTATTCTATATACAGATGTAGTATAGCTTACGCAATATATAAACAGCCATTTCAAATAACAATATTAAAATAAATTTTTGGAATATCAAAATGAAACAGAGCTTTAAAGCTACAAAAGTACTAAATGCATCACAAATTACGAAAAATACTTCCACATATTCACTTTATATTATGGAAAAAGGGGATATTAAGGTTCTGTATGAATTCTTAACACATCAACACAAGGCTAACTGCTAACGCGACGCACTAGTGTAACAATGGACGGACACACACAGACAAAAACATAGACTGCTTTTTAAATCTTTCCGTATTAATTTTGAGTTGAGAAACAAGATTATCTTTAATATTTAAATAAATATAATTATTTTTAATTATTTTAATCTTCAATTATTAACATTAATAATAGTTAAATCGTTTAAAATAAAGTTATACCTATTATCTTCTCAAACTTTTCTAATATTGACGTTTAAAGTGAAGGGTACCCCTCTTGCCCGCTTTCTTCAAATTTTGGGGTATATATACGATTCGTTTCCATTATAATAGTAAGGAAAAAGCGCAATTGCGAAAACCTTTGGTGGCCGATCCCACCTTAGGGAGGCTAGACGTTTCTCGTAACCCTAACTGATCGCCGCGTATATCCTAAAACCAAACGATGATAATGGAGTAGAAGCCAATGATACAGATTGGTGTCTATGTGGAATAGACGGAAGACCAGTGGATGGTGGTGTTAGAAGCCAATGATACAGATTGGTGTCTATGTGGAATAGACGGAAGACCAGTGGATGGTGGTGTTAGACGCCAATGATACAGCTCTATTGGTGTCTATATGGAATAGACGGAAGACCAGTGGATGGTGGTGTTAGAAGCCAGTGTAAGTGCGGACTGGTGTCAATGTGGGATTGACAAAGAATAGAAGATGGTGGTGGTGGAAGCCAGAAAAGTACCAGACTGGTGTTCATAAGGGATGGACGAAGACCAAACATGGTGGTGTGAGAACTCAAGTATAGAGTAGCCAACGGAGAGAAATACAATTTTCCAAATTTCTGTGAACTGTCAATGCGGTCCGGAAATTGGGAACACGTTTGCTCCGATACGCAAACTGCGAACGCGGTCACGTGGGTGTAATAACGGACAGACAGACAGACACACACACACAGCCACACACAGACAGACAGGCAGACAGACAGGCAGACAGACACGGCCGTTACAGAACCTCTCCTGGACTACGTCACACGGAGAGGTAAAAAGAATATGTGTTTGCTTTTTTCATATCTATTGGAATTTAAAAGAGGAAAAAAAAGTGAAAAAGCCAACGGCACGCAGTGTTCCTAAGTGGTCTCCCTCCCAAGTACTGACTGCGCTCGACGCTGCTTAACTTCGGTTATCGGACGAGAACCGGTGTACTCAGCGTGATATGGCCGTTGCCGAGAGTGCTAGTTAATAATTCGAATTTAAATTAAGTGAGACAAATTAACCTTCATCTTTTTAAAACAATAACAAAAAGAAAATATGTTTGCTTTTTTCATATCTATTGGAATTTAAAAGAGGAAAAAAAATTGAAAAAGCTAACGGCACGCAGTGTTCCTAAGTGGTCTCCCTCCCAAGTACTGACTGCGCTCGACGCTGCTTAACTTCGGCTATCGGACGAGAACCGGTGTATTCAGCGTGATATGGCTGTTGCCGAGAGTGCTAGTTAATAATTTGAATCTAATTAACCTTCATCTTTATAAAACAATAACAAAAAGATGATATGTTTGCTTTTTTCATATCTGGTGGAATTGAAAAGAGGAAACAAAAAGGAAAAAGCCAACGGCACGCAGTGTTCCCAAGTACTGACTGCGGTCGACGCTGCTTAACTTCGGTGATCGGACGAGAACCGGTGTTTTCAGTGTGATATGGCCGTTGCCGAGAGTGCTAGTTAATAATTCGAATTTAAATTAAGTGAGACAAATTAACCTTCATCTTTTTAAAACAATAACAAAAAGAAAATATGTTTGCTTTTTTCATATCTATTGGAATTTAGATGAGAAAAAAAAAGTGAAAAAGCCAACTGCACGCAATGTTCCTAAGTAGTCTCCCTCCCAAGTACTGACTGCGCTCGACGCTGCTAACTTCGGCGATCGAACGAGAACCGGTGTTCTCAGCGTGATATGGCCGTTGCCGAGAGTGCTAGTTAATAATTCGAATTTAAATTAAGTGAGACAAATTAACCTTCATCATTTTAAAACAATAACAAAAGAAAATATGTTTTCTTTTTTCATATCTGTTGGAATTTAATTGCGAAAAAAAAAGTGAAAAAGCCAACTGCACGCAGTGTTCCTAAGTAGTCTTCCTCCCAAGTACTGACTGCGCTCGACGCTGCTTAACTTCGGTTATCGGATGAGAACCGGTGTATTCAGCGTGATATAGCTGTTGCCGAGAGTGCTAGTTAATAATTTGAATTTAATTAACCTTCATCTTTATAAAACAATAACAAAAGAAGATATGTTTGCTTTTTTCATATCTGGTGGAATTAAAAAGAGGAAACAAAAGGAAAAAGCCAACGGCACGCAGTATTCCCAAGTACTGACTGCGCTCGACGCTGCTTAACTTCGGTGATCGGACGAGAACCGGTGTTTTCAGCGTGATATGGCCGTTGCCGAGAGTGCTAGTTAATAATTTGAATTTAAATTAATTTAAATTAAGTGAGACAAATTAACCTTCATCTTTTTAAAACAATAACAGAAAGAAAATATGTTTGCTTTTTTCATATCTATTGGACTTCGAAAGACAAAAAAAAGTGAAAAAGCTAACGGCAAGCAGTGTTCCTAAGTGGCCTCCTTCCCAAGTACTGACTGCGCTTGACGCTGCTAACTTCGGTGATTGGACGAGAACCGGTGTTTTCAGCGTGATATGGCCGTTGCCGAGAGTGCTAGTTAATAATTCGAATTTAAATTAAGTGAGACAAATTAACCTTCATCTTTTTAAAACAATAACAAAAAGAAAATATGTTTGCTTTTTCATATCTATTGGACTTTAAAAGAATGCATTTTTTTCTGGACAAATTTTGACTGAATTCAGCTTATTTACCTATAAAATACTCATTAAAAGTGATTTCATCTCGATTGATCAATAAATAAAAATGTACCTCGATTTTTAATAAAATTTTCAAAATCGACGTTTCTCGACCAGAGAAGCACTTTTTGAGAATTTTTTCACAATTTTCAAATATAACCGCTGAAACCATTATTTTTGTACTTTTTGCTTTAATTCAAGCAAATGTAACGATATTCATTCAAAAAACTGTTCAAATTCAATTTTCAATAAGAAATCGTTGTCACGGATTTTGTATCTTGAAGAAAAAAAACATGCGATTTTTTCGGTACAATTTTGAATGCATTTTTTTCTGGACAAATTTTTGACCGAATTCAGCTTATTTACCTATAAAATACTCATTAAAAGTGATTTCATCTCGATTGATCAATAAATAAAAATGTACCTCGATTTTTAATAACATTTTCAAAATCGACGTTTCTCGACCAGAGAAGCACATTTTGAGTTTTTTTTCGCTATTTTCAAATATAATCACTGAAACCATTAATTTTGCACTTTTTGCTTTAATTCAAGCAAATGTAACAATATTCATTCATAAAACTGTTCAAATTCAATTTTCAATAAGAAATCGTTGTCACGGATTTTGTATCTTGAAGAAAAAAAACATGCGATTTTTTCGGTACACTTTTGAATGCATTTTTTTCTGGACAAATTTTTGACCGAATTCAGCTTATTTACCTATAAAATACTCATTAAAAGTGATTTCATCTCGATTGATCAATAAATAAAAATGTACCTCGATTTTTAATAACATTTTCAAAATCGACGTTTCTCGACCAGAGAAGCACTTTTTGAGAATTTTTTCACTATTTTCAAATATAACCGCTGAAACCATAGTTTTTGTACTTTTTGCTTTAATTCAAGCAAATATAACGATATTCATTCAAAAAACTGTTAAAATTCAATTTTCAATAAGAAATCGCTGTCACGGATTTTTTTACCTTGAAGAAAAAAAAACATGCCATTTTTTCGGTTCACTTTTGAATGCATTTTTTTCTGGACAAATTTTTGACTGAATTCAGCTTATTTACCTATAAATACTCATTAAAAGTGATTTCATCTCGATTGATCAATAAATAAAAATGTACCTCGATTTTTAATAAAATTTTCAAAATCGACGTTTCTCGACCAGAGAAGCACTTTTGAGAATTTTTTCACTATTTTCAAATATAACCTCTGAAACCATAGTTTTTGTACTTTTTGCTTTAATTCAAGCAAATGTAACGATATTCATTCAAAAAACTGTTCAAATTCAATTTTCAATAAGAAATCGTTGTCACGGATTTTTTATCTTGAAGAAAAAAACATGCGATTTTTTCGGTGCAATTTTGAATGCATTTTTTTCTGGACAAATTTTTGACCGAATTCAGCTTATTTACCTCTATAATACTCATTAAAAGTGATTTCATCTCGATTGATCAATAAATAAAATGTACCTTGATTTTTTATAACATTTTCAAAATCGACGTTTCTCGACCAGAGAAGCACATTTTGAGTTTGATCGGACGATAACCTGGAGTATTAAGCGTGATATGGCCGTTGCCGAGAGTGCTAGTTAATAATTTGAATTTAATTACCTTCATTTTTATAAACAATAACAAAAAGAAGATATGTTTGCTTTTTTCATATCTGGTGGAATTTAAAAGAGGAAACAAAAAGGAAAAAGCCAACGGCACGAAGTGTTCCCAGTACTGAGTGAGCTCGACGCTGCTTAACTTCGGTGATCGGACGAGAACCGGTGTCTCCAGCGTGATATGGCCGTTGCCGAGAGTGCTAGTTTAATTCGAATTTAAAGAAAGTGAGACAAATTAACCTTCATCTTTTTAAAACAATAACAAAAAGAAAATATGTTTGCTTTTTTCATATTTATTGGAATTTAAAAGAGGAAAAAAAGTGAAAAAGCCAACGGCACGCAGTGTTCCTAAGTGGTCTCCCTCCCAAGAACTGACTGCGCTCGACGCTGCTTAACTTCGGTGATCGGACGAGAACCGGTGTTTTCAGCGTGATATGGCCGTTGCCGAGAGTGCTAGTTAATAATTCGAATTTAAATTAAGTGAGACAAATTAACCTTCATCTTTTTAAAACAATAACAAAAAGAAAATATGTTTGCTTTTTTCATATCTATTGGAATTTAAAAGAGGAAAAAAAAGTGAAAAAGCCAACGGCACGCATTGTTCCTAAGTGGTCTCCCTCCCAGTACTGACTGCGCTCGACGCTGCTTAACTTCGGTGATCGAACGAGAACAGGTGTATTCATTGTGATATGCCGTTGCCGACAGTACTAGTTAATAATTTGAATTTTATTAGCCTTCATCTTTATAAAACAATAACAAAAAGAAGATATGTTTGCTTTTTCATGTCTGGTGGAATTTAAAGAGGAAACAAAAAGGAAAAAGCCAACGGCACGAAGTGTTCCCAAGTACAGACTGCGCTCGACGCTGCTTAAACTTCGGTGATCGGACGAGAACCGGTTTTTTCAACGTTATATGGCCGTTGCCGAGAGTGCTAGATAATAATTCGAATTTAAATTAAGTGAAACAAATTAACCTTCATCTTTTAAAGAAAAATGTATTGCTGTTGTCATATGATCTATGGAATTAAAAGAGTGGAAACAAAAAAAAAAATAAAAAAAAAGTGAAAAACAGGCCAACGGCACGCATTGGGCCTAAGTGGTCTCCCTCCCAAGTCCTGACTGCGTAGGACGCTGCTTAACTTCGGTGATCGAACGAGAACCGGTGTATCTATTGTGA
>JAEQBA010001550.1:92622-133582 GCA_019434445.1 Phalangium opilio
GTCCCTCCCAAGTACTGACTGCGCTCGACGCTGCTTAACTTCGGTGATCGACGAGAACCGTTGTATTCAGCGTGATATGGCCGTTGCCGAGAGTGCTAGTTAATATTCGATTTAAAGAAAGTGAGACAATTACCTTCATCTTTTTAAAACAATAACAAAAAAATATGTTTGCTTTTTTCATATCTATGGAATTTAAAAAGGAAAAAATGAAAAAGCCAACGGCACGCACTGTTTCCTAGTGTCTCCCTCCCAAGTACTGACTGCGCTCGACGCTGCTAACTTCGGTGATCGGACGAGAACCGTGTTTTCAGCGTGATATGGCCGTTGCCGAGAGTGCTAGTTATAATTCGAATTTAAATTAAGTGAGACAAATTAACCTTCATCTTTTTAAAACAATAACAAAAAGAAATATGTTTGCTTTTTTCATATCTATTGGAATTTAAAAGACAAAAAAAAAGTGAAAAAGCTAACGGCAAGCAGTGTTCCTAAGTGGTCTCCCTCCCAAGTACTGACTGCGCTCGACGCTGCTTAACTTCGGTGATCGGACGAGAACCGGTGTTTTCAGCGTGATATGGCCGTTGCCGAGAGTGCTAGTTAATAATTCGAATTAAATTAAGTGAGACAAATTACCTTCATCTTTTTAAAACAATACAAAAAGAAAATATGTTTGCTTTTTTCATATCTATTGGAATTTAAAAGAGGAAAAAAAGTGAAAAAGCCAACGGCACGCAGTGTTCCTAAGTGGTCTCCCTCCCAAGTACTGACTGCGCTCGACGCTGCTTAACTTCGGTGATCGGACGAGAACCGTGTATTCAGCGTGATATGGCCGTTGCCGAGAGTGCTAGTTAATAATTTGAATTTAATTAACCTTCATCTTTATAAAACAATAACAAAAAGAAGATATGTTTGCTTTTTTCATATCTGGTGGAATTTAAAAGAAAACAAAAAGTGAAAAAGCCAACGGCACGCAGTGTTTCCCAAGTACTGACTGCGCTCGACGCTGCTTAACTTCGGTGATCGGACGAGAACCGGTGTTTTCAGCGTGATATGGCCGTTGCCGAGAGTGCTAGTTAATAATTCGAATTTAAATTAAGTGAGACAAATTAACCTTCATCTTTTTAAAACAATAACAAAAGAAATATGTTTGCTTTTTTCATATCTATTGGAATTTAAAAGACAAAAAAAGTGAAAAAGCTAACGGCACGCAGTGTTCCTAAGTGGTCTCCCTCCCAAGTACTGACTGCGCTCGACGCTGCTTAACTTCGGTGATCGGACGAGAACCGGTGTATTCAGCGTGATATGGCCGTTGCCGAGAGTGCTAGTTAATAATTTGAATTTAATTAACCTTCATCTTTATAAAACAATAACAAAAAGAAGATATGTTTGCTTTTTTCATATCTGGTGGAATTTAAAAGAGGAAAAAAAAGGAAAAAGCCAACGGCACGAAGTGTTCCCAAGTACTGACTGCGCTCGACGCTGCTTAACTTCGGTGATCGGACGAGAACCGGTGTTTTCAGCGTGATATGGCCGTTGCCGAGAGTGCTAGTTAATAATTTGAATTTAATTAACCTTCATCTTTATAAAACAAATAAAAAAGAAGATATGTTTGCTTTTTTCATATCTGGTGGAATTTAAAAGAGGAAACAAAAAGGAAAAAGCCAACGGCACGCAGTGTTCCCAAGTACTGACTGCGCTCGACGCTGCTTAACTTCGGTGATCGGACGAGAACCGGTGTTTTCAGCGTGATATGGCCGTTGCCGAGAGTGCTAGTTAATAATTCGAATTTAAATTAAGTGAGACAAATTAACCTTCATCTTTTTAAAACAATAACAAAAGAAAATATGTTTGCTTTTTTCATATCTATTGGAATTTAAAAGACAAAAAAAGTGAAAAAGCTAACGGCAGCAGTGTTCCTAAGTGGTCTCCCTCCCAAGTACTGACTGCGCTCGACGCTGCTTAACTTCGGTGATCGGACGAGAACCGGTGTATTCAGCGTGATATGGCCGTTGCCGAGAGTGCTAGTTAATAATTTGAATTTAATTAACCTTCATCTTTATAAAACAATAACAAAAAGAAGATATGTTTGCTTTTTTCATATCTGGTGGAATTTAAAGAGGAAAAAAAGGAAAAAGCCAACGGCACGCAGTGTTCCCAAGTACTGACTGCGCTCGACGCTGCTTAACTTCGGTGATCGGACGAGAACCGGTGTTTCAGCGTGATATGGCCGTTGCCGAGAGTACTAGTAATAATTTGAATTTAATTAACCTTCATCTTTATAAAACAATAACAAAAGAAGATATGTTTGCTTTTTTCATATCTGGTGGAATTTAAAAGAGGAAACAAAAAGGAAAAAGCCAACGGCACGAAGTGTTCCCAAGTACTGACTGCGCTCGACGCTGCTTAACTTCGGTGATCGGACGAGAACCGGTGTTTTCAGCGTGATATGGCCGTTGCCGAGAGTGCTAGTTAATAATTCGAATTTAAATTAAGTGAGACAAATTAACCTTCATCTTTTTAAAACAATAACAAAAAGAAATATGTTTGCTTTTTTCATATCTATTGGAATTTAAAAGACAAAAAAAAGTGAAAAAGCTAACGGCACGCAGTGTTCCTAAGTGGTCTCCCTCCCAAGTACTGACTGCGCTCGACGCTGCTTAACTTCGGTGATCGGACGAGAACCGGTGTTTTCAGCGTGATATGGCCGTTGCCGAGAGTGCTAGTTAATAATTCGAATTTAAATTAAGTGAGACAAATTAACCTTCATCTTTTTAAAACAATAACAAAAAGAAAATATGTTTGCTTTTTTCATATCTATTGGAATTTAAAAGAGGAAAAAAAGTGAAAAAGCCAACGGCACGCAGTGTTCCTAAGTGGTCTCCCTCCCAAGTACTGACTGCGCTCGACGCTGCTTAACTTCGGTGATCGGACGAGAACCGGTGTATTCAGCGTGATATGGCCGTTGCCGAGAGTGCTAGTTAATAATTTGAATTTAATTAACCTTCATCTTTATAAAACAATAACAAAAAGAAGATATGTTTGCTTTTTTCATATCTGGTGGAATTTAAATGAGGAAACAAAAAGGAAAAAGCCAACGGCACGCAGTGTTCCCAAGTACTGACTGAGCTCGACGCTGCTTAACTTCGGTGATCGGACGAGAACCGGTGTTTTCAGCGTGATATGGCCGTTGCCGAGAGTGCTAGTTAATAATTCGAATTTAAATTAAGTGAGACAAATTAACCTTCATCTTTTTAAAACAATAACAAAAAGAAAATATGTTTGCTTTTTTCATATCTATTGGAATTTAAAAGAGGAAAAAAGTGAAAAAGCCAACGGCACGCAGTGTTCCTAAGTGGTCTCCCTCCCAAGTACTGACTGCGCTCGACGCTGCTTAACTTCGGTGATCGGACGAGAACCGGTGTATTCAGCGTGATATGGCCGTTGCCGACAGTACTAGTTAATAATTTGAATTTAATTAACCTTCATCTTTATAAAACAATAACAAAAAGAAGATATGTTTGCTTTTTTCATATCTGGTGAAATTTAAATGAGGAAACAAAAAGGAAAAAGCCAACGGCACGAAGTGTTCCCAAGTACTGACTGCGCTCGACGCTGCTTAACTTCGGTGAACGGACGAGAACCGGTGTTTTCAGCGTGATATGGCCGTTGCCGAGAGTGCTAGTTAATAATTCGAATTTAAATTAAGTGAGACAAATTAACCTTCATCTTTTTAAAACAATAACAAAAAGAAAATATGTTTGCTTTTTTCATATCTATTGGAATTTAAAAGAGGAAAAAAAAGTGAAAAAGCCAACGGCACGCAGTGTTCCTAAGTGGTCTCCCTCCCAAGTACTGACTGCGCTCGACGCTGCTTAACTTCGGTGATCGGACGAGAACCGGTGTTTTCAGCGTGATATGGCCGTTGCCGACAGTGCTAGTTAATAATTCGAATTTAAATTAAGTGAGACAAATTAACCTTCATCTTTTTAAAACAATAACAAAAAGAAAATATGTTTGCTTTTTTCATATCTATTGGAATTTAAAAGAGGGAAAAAAAGTGAAAAAGCCAACGGCACGCAGTGTTCCTAAGTGGTCTCCCTCCCGAGGACTGACTGCGCTCGACGCTGCTTAACTTCGGTGATCGGACGAGAACCTGTGTTTTCAGCGTGATATGGCCGTTGCCGAGAGTGCTAGTTAATAATTCGAATTTAAATTAAGTGAGACAAATTAACCTTCATCTTTTTAAAACAATAACAAAAAGAAAATATGTTTGCTTTTTTCATATCTATTGGAATTTAAAAGACAAAAAAAAAGTGAAAAAGCTAACGGCAAGCAGTGTTCGTAAGTGCTCTCCCTCCCAAGCACTGACTGCGCTCGACGCTGCTTAACTTCGGTGATCGGACGAGAACCTGTGTTTTCAGCGTGATATGGCCGTTGCCGAGAGTGCTAGTTAATAATTCGAATTTAAAATAAGTGAGACAAATTAACCTTCATCTTTTTAAAACAATAACAAAAAGAAAATATGTTTGCTTTTTTCATATCTATTGGAATTTAAAAAACAAAAAAAAGTGAAAAAGCTAACGGCAAGCAGTGTTCGTAAGTGCTCTCCCTCTCAAGCACTGACTGCGCTCGACGCTGCTTAACTTCGGTGATCGGACGAGAACCGGTGTTTTCACTGTGATATGGCCGTTGACGAGAGTGCTAGTTAATAATTCGAATTTAAATTAAGTGAGACAAATTAACCTTCATCTTTTTAAAACAATAACAAAAAGAAAATATGTATGCTTTTTACCTCTCCGTGTGACGTAGTCCAGGAGAGGTTCTGTAACGGCCGTGTCTGTGTGTGTGTCTGTGTGTCTGTCCGTTGTTACACCCACGTGACCGCGTTCGCAGTTTGCGTATCGGAGCAAACGTGTTCCCAATTTCCGGACCGCATTGACAGGTCACAGAAATTTAGAAAATTGTATTTCTCTCCGTTGGCTACTCTATTCTCATACCACCATGTTTGGTCTTCGTCCATCCCACATGGACACCAGTCTGTACATACTGGCTTCTAATCACCACCATCTTTTTGGTCTTCGTCCATCCCACATGGACACCAGTCTGTACATACTGGCTTTTAATCACCACCATCTTCTGGTCTTCGTCCATTCCACTTGGACACCAGTCCCTAAATACTGGCTTCTAATCACCACCATCTTCTGGTCTTTGTCCATCCCACTTGGACACCAGTCTGTACATACTGGCTTCTAATCACCACCATCTTCTGGTCTTCGTCCATCCCACATGGACATTAGTCAGTACATACTGGCTTCTAATCACCACAATCTTCTGCTCTTCGTCCATTCCACTTGGACACCAGTCTCTACATACTGGCTTCTAATCACCACCATCTTCGGGTCTTTGTCCATCCCACTTGGACACCAGTCTGCACATACTGGTTCCTAAACACCACCATCCACTGGTCTTCCGTCTATTCCACATAGACACCAATCTGTATCATTGGCTTCTACTCCATTATCATCGTTTGGTTTTAGGATATACGCGGCGATCAGCTAGGGTTACGAGAAACGTCTAGCCTCCCTAAGGTGGGATCGCCACCAAAGGTTGTCACAATTGCGCTTTTTCCTTACTATTATAATCGAAACGAATCGTATATATACCCCAAAATTTGAAGAAAGTGGGCAAGAGGGGTACCCTTCACTTTACACGTCAATATTAGCAAAGTTTGAGATGATAATAGGTATAACTTTATTTTAAACGATTTAACTATTATTAATGTTAATTATTGAAGATTAAAATAATTAAAAATAATTATATTTATTTAAATATTAAAGATAAACCTCTCGCGCAAAGAGAGAGATTAACATCGCCTCCTATATCAGCCAAGGCCCGTACATGCGATATATTTCATTCATTGCCTCCTATCTATCAAGGCCCGTGTATTGCGATATATTTTTCAAAACAACAACCAAAATGGGAAGCTCCTCTCAGAAACACAATAATTTCTTTTCTCTGTATATGAAATGAAAATATGGATAATACTGCGCTCCTTCTTTAATGGTATCAATCCTTGCCTGTCTATTAATATTTTACGTAGTAGTAAGACGTTTTTAGCGAAGTCTAGAGAGGATGAACATAAGCGAGATTGTTTCGGAAAAAAATACTGCTTCCACTAATGGGTTTATACTCCTTGTTACTCTTGTTGTCTGTGTGTGTAGCAGTTAGCCTTGTGTTGATGTGTTAAGAAATCATGCAAAACCTTAATATTCCCTTTTTCCATAATATAAAGTGAATATGTGGAAGTATTTTTCGTAATTATGATGCATTTAGTACGTTTGTAGCTTTAAAGCTCTGTTTCATTTGGATATTCCAAAGATTTTTTTTAATATTGTTATTTGAAATGGCTGTTTATATATTGCTTAAGCTATACTACATCTGTATATAGAATAATCCTTGGTTTAGTGATTTCATGAAGAAAACTAAGACCTAGACTTCGGCGCGTATAACAAGTATTATCCGCAATAGGCTTAGTGAAACAAAGAGTAAATAATTGAGGCCTGAGGTGAAGTAAACTCTTGGCTTTGATTTTCGTGTCTGAAATGAACAGACATCAACGGTTCAGAGTGAGCCGAAAGTTAAATACACTCTTAAATAATAATAATAAGGTTAGTAAAAGGGCTAATGGTAACTACAGACTTATTCTATTTATGGTGCGCATTGACTATTAGTGAGTCTAGCTACAATTTAGCTTTGGTGTTATTTAACGTTAACATTCATGTTGGCAAACTAAGAATATTGTTGAGGTGAGACGAGACGATAATGTTTACACTGCAAACCAGTTGTGAATGTAGCTTTCAGAATATAGGGTAAACAGCTGAAGCGTAGACTTCATTTCCTGTTCTTTTCCCCATTGACTGATTTCCATGTGTCCAAGATTTATTCTTATTGGATGTAAAATGTCGTCTGCTTTACTGTACATTCGCTATGTTTGGAGTACTGCTTCAATATTTCGTAAATTTTTACTTCAAAAAAGTGAAATAATTCCATATCTAGGTAAATACGTTTGTAGTAGTAGACCTCTTGACACGGAGAGGAAATATTTTGGTTTTCCCAACTTGTTTCATATCTATTGGAATTTAAAAGAGGGAAAAAAAGTGAAAAAGCCAACGGCACGCAGTGTTCCTAAGTGGTCTCCCTCCCAAGTACTGACTGCGCTCGACGCTGCTTAACTTCGGTGATCGGACGAGAACCGGTGTTTCCAGCGTGATATTATATAAGTTAGTCCATTGCCGCCTCTATTATAAGGCCGGAGCGCGCGGCTCCCGAGGTAGGGAACATTCGCGGGGGGGATGAAACCTCACTTCTCCGATAGACGGAGCTCGTTTGGAAAGAATTTAAAAAATTAAATGGCGCGTAAATTCAAAGTCTTGTAATGGTTCCTTTGCAAGAAAGACGAATTATATAAGTTTTTGGCTTATCTTCTCTAGGAATTAGAAAACTAAATATAAACAGAGTAGCTTTAAAAGATTTTATTTTGTTTTATAAGAGTAACAAGAATTCTTATTTTGATTTATAAAGTGACAATTTTTATTTTGATTTATAACAGTGACAATTTTTATTTTGATTTATAACAGTGACAATTTTTATTTTGATTTATAACAGTGACAATTTCTGTTTTGATTTATAAGAGTAACAATTTTTATTTTTATTTATAAGAGTGACAATTTTTATTTTGATTTATAAGAGTACATTTTAAACTTTGATTACTTTCTGGATAAAGGTTTTGAATTTAATTTCTTAAAAGCTCCGTATTGGTCAGTAATATCTTTAGCATAATTATTTAAAAGTGGTCTCAAAAACTTTTCTAACAATACCTTTGCAAATTTTATATTGCCACAATTGCACTGTAATGGTTGACAGAAATAAGGCAATAAAATATCCATGTAACTCTCTAGAACATGGCTTCGTGGGAATAAATGTAAAGACAACTGAACAAATTCATCGACACTAGCTAATAAGGCAATCAACAGTCTCGTGGGATATTTAAGCCCTCCTCGATCCAGTGCACTTATAAGCGCGTGCTGTCGTGAATTAGATGCTGCAGTAATAACTTTATTGAGGCAATCCCAGCACTCGGAATTTTCTTCGGCAATCCGAACAATGTATCCTCCGATCATGGCGGTTGAAATTGATTTTATTGTTACTACCGTGTTGTCAGTAATAGTTAGCTTCCCCATTCTCATTAATATCATCTTTAAAGAATTTGTCAAGACAATAACTTGCATGCCACGTTCACTTCCTCCAACAGCATGTGATTGACACAGTTCTCCTCGACCTTCGTTGGTTATAACTGGCCTTGAAATTGATCGCCGGCTGCAGTTAGATGATCCGAAGTCGGTGCTTTTAAAATGCCTGCTACAAATTTTCAGTTCAGAACTTCCGTGCAGGAAGGTTTCAAGATAAGCCGAATTCCCTCCAAATATTGTATATATCCATTTTTGCCTTAATGTTTGGTCTTTCGGAAATGAATGAAAGGTAATGCGTCTATTATCACAAAGTCTCTTCCTTCCCTTCTGATGGCAATCTGGTGCAGCGCATTTTACCATTTTGTAGTTATTTTTCAAATTCTAATTACTCCTTTGAATTACATCCTAACATTGAATTAAAACTAAATTAGTAAATTTTAAGCCTTGGTTAAATGTGAATAATAGCTACCCTAACCCGAAACAAGACAAGGTTACCAAATAATTAGGTTATAATCTATATTGCCCAATTCCCTACATTGATTTTACAATCACACAAGTTTTAAACATTTAAATTAATCTTACCATTTAATGAATTGAGGAACGGTAACGAACCGACTTCGCACACTCCTTGTACTGACGTCCCCAGAGACCCAACAAGCTAACCGGCCCTGCCGTTGAACGGTTGAAGCCGCGCGAAAAGCCTCAGGTCTAAAAATTATGACGTCACATTTTTGTCCAAACGAGCGCCTCTCGCGACAGAAAGCGGCGAATTAAAATGTTAGATTTTGAGAGGGGAAATATCGCGCGCTCCGGCCTTATACAATAGAGGCGGCAATGGTTAGTCAGGGCATCTATTGGAATTTAAAAGACAAAAAAAAGTGAAAAAGCTAACAGGAAGCAGTGTTTATAAGTGGTCTCCCTCCCAAGCACTGACTGCGCTCAACGCTGCTTAACTTCGGTGATCGGTCGAGAACCGGTGTATTCAGCGTGATATGGCCGTTGCCGAGAGTGCTTGTTAATAATTTGAATTTAAAGAAAGTGAGACAAATTAACCTTCATCTTTTTAAAACAATAACAAAAAGAAAATATGTTTGCTTTTTTCATATCTATTGGAATTTAAAAGAGGAAAAAAAAGTGAAAAAGCCAACGGCACACACTGTTCCTAAGTGGTCTCCCTCCCAAGTACTGACTGCGCTCGACGCTGCTTAACTTCGGTGATCTGACGAGAACCGGTGTTTTCAGCGTGATATGGCCGTTGCCGAGAGTGCTAGTTAATAATTCGAATTTAAATTAAGTGAGACAAATTAACCTTCATCTTTTTAAAACAATAACAAAAAGAAAATATGTTTGCTTTTTTCATATCTATTGGAATTTAAAAGACAAAAAAAGTGAAAAAGCTAACAGGAAGCAGTGTTTATAAGTGGTCTCCTTCCCAAGTACTGACTGCGCTCAACGCTGCTTAACTTCGGTGATCGGACGAGAACCGGTGTATTCAGCGTGATATGGCCGTTGCCGAAAATGCTAGTTAATAATTTGAATTTAATTAACCTTCATCTTTATAAAACAATATCAAAAAGAAGATATGTTTGCTTTTTTCATATCTGGTGGAATTTAAAAGAGGAAACAAAAATGAAAAAGCCAACGGCACGCAGTGTTCCCAAGTACTGACTGCGCTCGACGCTTCTTAACTTCGGTGATCGGACGAGAACCGGTGTTTTCAGCGTGATATGGCCGTTGCCGAGAGTGCTAGTTAATAATTCGAATTTAAATTAAGTGAGACAAATTAACCTTCATCTTTTTAAAACAATAACAAAAAGAAAATATGTTTGCTTTTTTCATATCTATTGGAATTTAAAAGAGGAAAAAAAAGTGAAAAAGCCAACGGCACGCAGTGTTCCTAAGTGGTCTCCCTCCCAAGTACTGACTGCGCTCGACGCTGCTTAACTTCGGTGATCGGACGAGAACAGGTGTATTCATTGTGAAAGGCCGTTGCCGACAGTACTAGTTAATAATTTGAATTTAATTAACCTTCATTTTTATAAAACAATAACAAAAAGAAGATATGTTTGCTTTTTTCATATCTGGTGGAATTTAAAAGAGGAAACAAAAAGGAAAAAGCCAACGGCACGAAGTGTTCCCAAGTACTGACTGAGCTCGACGCTGCTTAACTTCGGTGATCGGACGAGAACCGATATTTCCAGCGTGATATGGCCGTTGCCGAAAGTGCTAGTTAATAATTCGAATTTAAAGAAAGTGAGACAAATTAACCCTCACCTTTTTAAAACAATATCAAAAAGAAAATATGTTTGCTTTTTTCATATCTATTGGAATTTAAAAGACAAAAAAAGTGAAACAGCTAACAGGAAGCAGTGTTTATAAGTGGTCTCCCTCCCAAGCACTGACTGCGCTCAACGCTGCTTAACTTCGGTGATCGGTCGAGAACCGGTGTATTCAGCGTGATATGGCCGTTGCCGAGAGTGCTTGTTAATAATTTGAATTTAAAGAAAGTGAGACAAATTAACCTTCATCTTTTTAAAACAATAACAAAAAGAAAATATGTTTGCTCTTTTCATATCTATTGGAATTTAAAAGAGGAAAAAAAGTGAAAAAGCCAACGGCACACAGTGTTCCTAAGTGGTCTCCCTCCCAAGAACTGACTGCGCTCGACGCTGCTTAACTTCGGTGATCGGACGAGAACCGGTGTTTTCAGCGTGATATGGCCGTTGACGAGAGTGCTAGTTAATAATTCGAATTTAAATTAAGTGAGACAAATTAACCTTCATCTTTTTAAAACAATAACAAAAAGAAAATATGTTTGCTTTTTTCATATCTATTGGAATTTAAAAGACAAAAAAAGTGAAAAAGCTAACAGGAAGCAGTGTTTATAAGTGGTCTCCCTCCCAAGTACTGACTGCGCTCGACGCTGCTTAACTTCGGTGATCGGACGAGAACCGGTGTATTCAGCGTGATATGGCCGTTGCCGAAAATGCTTGTTAATAATTTGAATTTAATTAACCTTCATTTTTATAAAACAATAACAAAAAGAAGATATGTTTGCTTTTTTCATATCTGGTGGAATTTAAAAGAGGAAACAAAAAGGAAAAAGCCAACGGCACGAAGTGTTCCCAAGTACTGACTGAGCTCGACGCTGCTTAACTTCGGTGATCGGACGAGAACCGATATTTCCAGCGTGATATGGCCGTTGCCGAAAGTGCTAGTTAATAATTCGAATTTAAAGAAAGTGAGACAAATTAACCCTCACCTTTTTAAAACAATATCAAAAAGAAAATATGTTTGCTTTTTTCATATCTATTGGAATTTAAAAGACAAAAAAAAGTGAAACAGCTAACAGGAAGCAGTGTTTATAAGTGGTCTCCCTCCCAAGTACTGACTGCGCTCAACGCTGCTTAACTTCGGTGATCGGACGAGAACCGGTGTATTCAGCGTGATATGGCCGTTGCCGAGAGTGCTTGTTAATAATTTGAATTTAATTAACCTTCATCTTTATAAAACAATAACAAAAAGAAGATATGTTTGCTTTTTTCATATCTGGTGGAATTTAAAAGAGGAAATAAAATGAAAAAGCCAACGGCACGCAGAGTTTCCAAGTACTGACTGAGCTCGACGCTGCTTAACTTCGGTGATCGGACGAGAACCGGTGTTTCCAGCGTGATATGGCCGTTGCCGAGAGTGCTAGTTAATAATTCGAATTTAAATTAAGTGAGACAAATTAACCTTCATCTTTTTAAAACAATAACAAAAAGAAAATATGTTTGCTTTTTTCATATCTATTGGAATTTAAAAGAGGAAAAAAAGTGAAAAAGCCAACGGCACGCAGTGTTCCTAAGTGGTCTCCCTCCCAAGGACTGACTGCGCTCGACGCTGCTTAACTTCGGTGATCGGAGAAGAACCGGTGTATTCAGCGTGATATGGCCGTTGCCGACAGTACTAGTTAATAATTTGAATTTAATTAACCTTCATTTTTATAAAACAATAACAAAAAGAAGATATGTTTGCTTTTTTCATATCTGGTGGAATTTAAAAGAGGAAACAAAAAGGAAAAAGCCAACGGCACGAAGTGTTCCCAAGTACTGACTGAGCTCGACGCTGCTTAACTTCGGTGATCGGACGAGAACCGGTGTTTCCAGCGTGATATGGCCGTTGCCGAGAGTGCTAGTTAATAATTCGAATTTAAAGAAAGTGTAACAAATTAACCTTCACCTTTTTAAAACAATATCAAAAAGAAAATATGTTTGCTTTTTTCATATCTATTGGAATTTAAAATACAAAAAAAAGTGAAAATGCTAACGGCAAGCAGTGTTCCTAAGTGCTCTCCCTCCCAAGTACTGACTGCGCTCAACGCTGCTTAACTTCGGTGATCGGACGAGAACCGGTGTATTCAGCGTGATATAGCCGTTGCCGAGAGTGCTTGTTAATAATTTGAATTTAATTAACCTTCATCCCTATAAAAATATCAAAAAGAAGATATGTTTGCTTTTTTCATATCTGGTGGAATTTAAAAGAGGAAACAAAAAGGAAAAAGCCAACGGCACGAAGTGTTCCCAAGTACTAACTGAGCTCGACGCTGCTTAACTTCGGTGATCGGACGAGAACCGGTGTTTCCAGCGTGATATGGCCGTTGCCGAGAGTGCTAGTTAATAATTCGAATTTAAAGAAAGTGTAACAAATTAACCTTCACCTTTTTAAAACAATATCAAAAAGAAAATATGATTGCTTTTTTAATATCTATTGGAATTTAAAATACAAAAAAAAGTGAAAATGCTAACGGCAAGCAGTGTTCCTAAGTGCTCTCCCTCCCAAGTACTGACTGCGCTCAACGGTGCTTAACTTCGGAGATCGGACGAGAACCGGTGTTTTCAGCGTGATATGGCCGTTGCCGAGAGTGCTAGTTAATAATTCGAATTTAAAGTAAGTGAGACAAATTAACCTTCATCTTTTTAAAACAATAACAACAAGTTGGGAAAACCAAAATATTACCTCTCCGAGTCGAGGGAAAAGACTAGTTATCTGACTCAATATCGAAATACTAAACCTACATTTTACGCTTTGTTTTGTCTAACGTAGCTTAAATCATCGAATAGTTTTCTTTACATTGTCTAAATCTATTATCATCCGCTAATCCTATGTTTCAAACCATTATTTACAAAGTAATATAAAAGTTCTATCTTAAATTTTATTCTCTGATGTTTTACAGTAGTTTTGCTTTATATAACGTTTAATTTAGAGTAAAATCTGTGAGACACGATTTCCATTAGAACACACCTTTACGAGAAGATCTTGTTTCCTTTCTAACGAAAAACTGAACATTCCTTACCAGTTTTTCAAGGTTATAGAGCTGAAAGGGTTTCTATTACCTTAGTGTTCATCTCGGTAATTTTGAAGTTCACTTTTAAATCATAAATCTTTATTTAATCTCTAGTCTCCCTAATTAAAACAACATGAAATGCCCTAAACGTTTCTCTAATTTTCATTACAACCAATTTATGCAAAACTACTAAAGGCTAATTCGAACCAAAAAAACCACTCGTACGTCTAAAACAAAGTTCTGGGAAAACCCACTTATGTTTAGTAAGTCGACAGAATTAATTATAATAAAATATTTATTGACTGTGCTCATCAAGTGTACAATATAAACTGACTACAAAATAGCTAGCTCATTTATGAGGAAACCTCGTTATTCGCTATAGGTGGCGCGCACTAGTGGATTAGATCAGGGTATACTAGTGGCGAGATTAACAATATATGATAATGTTATTAAGAGTATTAAGTGTATTACAAAAGTATATAACAGGAGTATATAACATCTTTCCTTCTTTAAAAAATTTAAGTATTACAAAAACGTTTTGGATTGTAAATATTAGTTCTTGTTCGGGTTGACCTTGGTTGTTGTGCACTTGCTGTAAATGTGTAAATGGTGCTCGTATGTAGAGATGGGCCGATACCAGTTTAAACCGATACCGATATGATCCGATACTTCGGAAACCGATACGTACCGATACCGATATTTTACCCGATCCTTCGATTAAACCGATATTAAACCGATACCGATATGGGATCGGTACTCGTATGCTGGGTGTGGCATATACAGAAATTGTCTTGGGAAATGGGAAAGTTCCCGGAGACATTCGAGTAGCGCTGTTCGGGTGTTGTCCAGCGTCTGAGCATTCGTCGTGCCAGAAGGACTTAAGGTCCTAATGTTTGATATTGATGTTGTACGTCGCGGTTCGAGTTTACGCGGTGTAATTACAACCACTATTGGCTTTTGACGTTTGAAGTATAGTAGGAAATCGGATCTGTGTTGCTGAAATAGGTGAATTGGTTTGAGTTTTTGAGATTGAAGTTTGATTTTGCAAGGGTCGTGGGGTTGGAGATGTGTTCTGCATTGCCGAGGTCGGTGAATGAATTTGAGTTGTTGAAATTGAAGTTTGTTTTTGTATGGGTGGTGGTAATCTTCCTAGTCTGACTCTTGAAGTGGTTCGGTAAGTATTGGCCGCAGGATCGGGTAGATTGGTTAAAGTTTGCCGCAAATGCTTAACACAATTGCCCTCCACCTGTTGTACTTTTTGTGCCGTGTTGGGTTCATCGAAGTCGCTTTGACGTACTGTACTGTGTAGGTGTGTCGCACGTATTTGGTGCAGAGTTCTCCGCAATGTTTTTCCGTCATTTATCTTCAGGATATACGACAAGGGCTCTTGCTTCCGTGTAGTACTTCTGCAGGTTTCCATTACCGTGGTCCGACTTAGTAATATACTGGTCTCCCGGCCTTTAGGGTTTCAGGTACCGGGCGGTGCGCATGATTTTGACGTTTAACCATTGGGTTTTTTTGTCCAGTAAATTTTGCGAATATGACAAGTTGAGAAGTGCGGTCGAAGTGTTTGTTGGGTTGTAGTTAACGGTGTCCTGGTACGGCGTCCCATTAACATCTCGCTGGGTGACGGTATCTTTCCAATGGGCGTCGAACGATATTCCATAAGAACATACTGTAGGTCTCGACCTACCTGTTGCGTTTTGATTGCCAGGTTTTTTTATTGTTTGTTGCTTTTTAAGGATGATATGCGCTGGATGTTACGTGTTCTACTGCCCATTGTTGGAGTAAACCCTTCAAAAAGCTCGAGTTAAAGGGGGGGGACCATTATCAGACACAAATTTCTGCGGAGCACCATATCGCCAGAATTGTGGATTTAGGAACTTTATTATCGCTTTATCATTGGTGCTTCGTAACTCTTGAGCTTCGACGCATTTGGAGTAATAGTCAACAAGCATGATCAGATTTGTATCATTGATGTGGAAGAGATCCGCACCAACAGTGTGCGAGGGTACCTGAGGTACATCTTGAGGCGTAAGCGCATAGCGTGTTGGAACGGTCCCTTTTTTTGGCAAGTTGTACAGTTCTAGACATACTCCATGACGTCTCTTTTCATTTGTGGCCAGTAGAGATACACCTTGGCTTTAGATAGGCACGCGGTTATTCCTTGATGAACTGAGTGAATTTGGGACATGACATCATGGCGTAGCGCTTCAGGGACGTAAAGCGTATCCACTCGGTAAATTATGCCTTCTGATGCATGAAGTTCTTCTTTGATCGCCCAGAACGGTTTTTACTCGGTGTGTAATTTTTCGTATGCAGATGGCCATCCTTCTTTTATGAGCAAAAGTACCGTTTGTGCAATTGGCCCGGATGTCGTAGCGTTGTTGAATTTGGTTTGTTTTGCTTGCAACAGAGCTGTGGTTGTATGCATTACGACATGGGGTCCTTCAAAGCAGGATGTGCCAATTTCTGTCGTGGATTAAGAAGCACGTGACAACGTGACGGCCACTTGTAAATGAATGCCAGGTATGTAGGCAATCGTTATTTGTATCTGATCAGGCGAAGAACAAAGCACTGGATGCGTGGTGAGAGTAATCGCATCGGTTTCTTAATGATGACAATTAAAGGTTTATGATCGGTCTGTACGATAAAGGGAACTCCAATGACATAATAGTGGAATCTTTCGCACGCTTGGTCTATGCCCAGACGTTCACGTTCTACTGTGCGTAGTTTTGTTGTGTGCCGGTGAAAGAGGTTGAAGCATAATCAACAGGTTTAACATTTTGAAGTAGTACCGCACCAACGCCTATTAGGCTGCTGTCTACTGTGCTGCTTGTGGCTTGCGGATTGTAATAGGCCAGTACTTGGGACGAGGAGATGAGTTGTTTAAGTTTTCGGAAGACAGTTTTTTTTGGAGGGTTTCAATGCGAGTGGGTCAGTGTACCTCGGCAAGGATGTGATTATACAGGTTTCAGTACGTGTGTAAGCAGGGGAAGGAAATGAGGTTTACTTGGGAGGTGACGGGCGGGGGGTGGGGGTCAAGTCACCTCCGGCGGACACGGGGCAGTCGGCACCTATAGGGTAGGATCGCCGACATGTGTCTTATTCCCTCAAACTTTGCCGCCCAGAAGCTTGGCTTACAGGAGTGCGCCACACTCCCGGCTTCGGAAGAAAGTTTCCGAGTTCGCGTCCCACACGAATGAGACCTCTTTCATCAGAAGCTCGCGTAGTGGAGCTGTAATAGTTGGGGCAGGAATTTGGACAATAATTCTGCATGCCAAGGAATCTTAGTAGTCATTTTTTGTCTGTTGGGGACGGTATTGATTTGAATCGCTTGAACTTTTGTTGGTGAAATTTCGACGCCTTTGGAGGACAGGATCTTGCCCAAGTATTCCATCTTGTCTACCGCTAGTTGCATTTTCTGTCGACTGAATTTTAGGTTGCTTTGGCGGGCTCTTTCAAAGACTGCAACCAGTACTTGATTGTGTTTTTGCTGGTCTTTGTCATTTATCAGAAAGTCATCCGTGGAAATGTGGACGTACGGAAAGTTTTGTGGTGAAAAAGGTGGTGCATGGTGCTTTGAAATAATTCTGACGCTGAGGAGAGACCATAAAGTAGCCGCAGGAATCTGTATTGTCCGTAAGGTGTTGCGAATGTACACAAGTAAGTACTTGGTTCATTCAGCTCTATGTGTCAGAACGCACTTTGCGCGTCCAGTACGGTGAAAATTTGTGAGCAGTGAAGACCAGCTTAGATTTGTTGATCGGTAGGCATTGGATATGTCGCTTTCTTTATTCAAGTTCCTAGGATCGATGCAGATCGGAACGGCATTTTCATCCATTCCAGCATCGCCATCTGCGCTTTCATTTTCAGTGCCTGACTTTGAACATTTTTTTGGTAGTGCTCCATTAGTCATGAGTATCTTAAACGTATGTCAATAATAAAATAATGGTTAACGTCCTTTTTCTATCATGGTAAAAAACGTTTTAAACACTATCAAAGGTGATAATGTTAAAGATAAAAACACTTCGTGTTAAAATGTGAACTAAACTTCATTCATCTGTTTTTATTTAAACATTAGTAATAACTAATATGGATGCGACTAGTATCGCGCTTTGTATAAACGCATCTTCACGCAAATAAACTTGTTCACTATACGTAACACAGAAGTGATTTTTTTTTATATTTAACGATAGACTACCTCCTCTACTTTTTATCAAAAGTGATTTTATTTAACTTACCAATTATATCTGATGAGAGAATAGTAACTCTACCAACTGAACATACCAGCAACCCATCATATCTAGATATCACAGTTACTTCTTCCACAGTTTCCAATTTGAGCGACCATTTCGGGCATTAATTTTCTAATATGAACGACCTTTTCGGGGAGTTGGTTTCCAATTTGAGCGACCTTTCGGGCAATAGGTTTCAATTTGAGCGACCCTTTCTGGCAATAGGTTTCCAATTTGAGCGACCCTTTCTGGCAATAGGTTTCCAATTTGAGCGACCCTTTCTGGCAATAGGTTTCCAATTTGAGCGACCCTTTCGGGCAATAGGTTTCCAATTTGAGCGACCCTTTCGGGCAATAGGTTTCCAATTTGAGCGACCCTTTCGGGCAATAGGTTTCCAATTTGAGCGACCCTTTCGGGCAATAGGTTTCCAATTTGAGCGACCCTTTCGGGCAATAGGTTTCCAATTTGAGCGACCCTTTCGGGCAATAGGTTTCCAATTTGAGCGACCCTTTCGGGCAATAGGTTTCCAATTTGAGCGACCCTTTCGGGCAATAGGTTTCCAATTTGAGCGACCCTTTCGGGCAATAGGTTTCCAATTTGAGCGACCCTTTCGGGCAATAGGTTTCCAATTTGAGCGACCCTTTCGGGCAATAGGTTTCCAATTTGAGCGACCCTTTCGGGCAATAGGTTTCCAATTTGAGCGACCCTTTCGGGCAATCATACAAGCTCCTAGAGCTAGGATTTCCATCAACCATTAATTAGAGCTGATCATACAAAGCTCCTAGAGCTAGGATTTCCATCAACCATTAATTAAGGCTGATCATACAAAGCTCCTAGAGCTAGGATTTCCATCAACCATTAATTAAGGCTGATCATACAAAGCTCCTAGAGCTAGGATTTCCATCAACCATTAATTAATTAAGGCTGATCATACAAAGCTCCTAGAGCTAGGATTTCCATCAACCATTAATTAAGGCTGATCATACAAAGCTCCTAGAGCTAGGATTTCCATCAACCATTAATCAAGGCTGATCATACAAAGCTCCTANTGATCATACAAAGCTCCAGAGCTAGGGTTTTTCAACAACTCTAAAAGGTAAAGCTTCTAACCCTTCTGGGTTATAATTTCATTTTACCTAAGACCATTAAACACAGATTGACTAGAATGATAACTTAAAACCCCTATCTTTCAACTTCAGCTCGTATCGTCGCCCCTAGCGGGAGAGTCCCGAAACTTTTCAAAGCATAGATCATGTGACCTTATTATGTCGTTGCTCTGTGGAATTTTTATGATTATACGGTCTAGGACAGGCACGGTAGGTTTTTTCCTCTCCGGTTAATTTCTACAAAATACGAAACCGCAAATATCAACTTTCTAAAGGTGAACCTAAGATAGACTTTCGAGCTTTAACTGGCCTAATGTCGTGTGCTATTTCAACCATCAGTTTGCTTGATTGGAAATAGTTCCAATATTGTTCGTGGCGTGGCGTTAGAGAGACGCTCCACAAGGAACCACCCGCCCTATCTCCATTCCAGTCAATCTGCATCTAATGGTGTTAGATTTTTACAAAGCTCTAGAGCTAGAATTTCCACCAACCATTGATTACGGCTGATTATACAAAGCTTCGAGAGCTAGGACTATCACTAACCCTTTCGGGTTATAATACAAAGCTTCGAGAGCTAGGACTATCGCTAACCCTTTCGGGTTATAATACAAAGCTTCGAGAGCTAGGACTATCGCTAACCCTTTCGGGTTATAATACAAAGCTTCGAGAGCTAGGACTATCGTTAACCCTTTTTGAGCAACTCTTACTATAGCAGTGGCGTAGCGTGAATTTATCCCACCCGAGGTTAACCATAAAGTTTCCCCCTCTCTTTTTTCTCTATTATGCTTATTGAGCTCTGTAATAAACCTCTGATTATGTTCACTATTTTCGAAAGGATTCAAATAAAATGTATTTCATAAAATAGATTTTTATTCTGCATGTTCTTTGCCACGCAAAGTCTTAAGTATAGTGATATAAGTCGATATATACCGATTGTTCGATTGTCAAGATAAGGAGATTTGTTAATCTCGACTTGTGCGTGAATTTATCCTACCCGCGGCCTACCATAATTTTCTGAATTCCTTTTTTCGCAAATATGCTTATTTAACTCTTTAATAAAGTCTGTGATAATATTTACTATTATCGAAAGGACTCAAATAAGTATTTCATTAAATAAACTTTTATTCTGCGTGTTTTTGCAACGCAAAGTCTTTAGTATAGTGATAAAAGACGATTTATACCTATTGTTGGATTTTCAAGATAAGGAGATTTGTTAATCTCGACTTGAACATAGTAGGCTTTAATACTTTTTAATCCGAGAATCTTCTCTCAACTGGCATTACTTATGGCAGCTTTGATGATTATATCACCATTATAACAATGTTAGATAACCTCTTTCAAGTTTCGACTAAACTGTACAATCTAATCCCTTAAAATAGAGATCAGTTCACCCCTCACGCTACGCCACTAAATGATACATAACTTTCATCTTCCATCAACCATTAATTAAGGCTGATCATACAAAGCTCCTAGAGCTAGGATTTCCATCAACCATTAATTAAGGCTGATCATACAAAGCTCCTAGAGCTAGGATTTCCATCAACCATTAGTTAAGGCTGATCATACAAAGCTCCTAGAGCTAGGATTTCCATCAACCATTAATTAAGGCTGATCATACAAAGCTCCTAGAGCTAAAATTTCCATCAACCATTAATTAAGGCTGATCATACAAAGCTCCTAGAGCTAGGATTTCCATCAACCATTAATTAAGGCTGATCATACAAAGCTCCTAGAGCTAGGATTTCCATCAACCATTAATTAAGGCTGATCATACAAAGCTTCGAGAGCTAGGACTATCACCAACCCTTTCGGGTTATAATACAAAGCTTCTACAGCCAGGATGCTCACCAACCATTACGGTTGCTCTTACAAAACTTCTACAGCTATGTTTTTTTAACAAAACATATACCTTTATGATACGAATAGTACGTTTCTCTGTAACAGGCTTCGAATCTGTCTTGGAAAAGTTTGTTTCCGAACGCTAAGTCTAACTGGCAATGATAGTCAGTTGAAATTTTCTCTTCAAGTCCCGGCATAAGAGACATGTTAAAAGAATCAAAGAACATTTTCAGTGCCGTTTTACTTTTTAAAAAATTTATATTAAAATCTCCGACTACAACTGTTGGAACAGAGGCATCGTATCTAATATCGAATAAAGGATTAAAATCCTCAAAAACTGATCTCAAACTCGCTCCGGGCGATTTATACAACAAAACAACAGTCATCGGTTCATTTTCAATGGAAACATCCAACCAGCAACGTTCCACATGCGAATTTCTGAAAGGTCTATCGGTTCGCAAAACCCTATTATCCAAACCGTTAACAACATTTTCGGGTATATCTTTTAAATAAATGGAAGAACCAAACGCAATTCTACGTGCCGTTCTTGGCAGATAAATACCGCCCACTTCCTTAAAGGATGGCACACTAAAATCATCGGTATCTTTCTTCCACGTTTCAACAAAGCATAATAACTGGGCATTTTTTATTACCGTGTCTGCTAAAATATCATCCAAATGCGCGTTTAAGGACTGCACATTATGAACATAAATGTAAACACGTTCGTTCAAAAACGGTAATACAATACTCCTCGTAGCTCGTAATCTTTGAAGTTCCATTTCTACTTGATTGTTCTTAGGCGCATTTGGAACTTGAAATTTACCCTCAATATACAAACCTGAGGCGTTTCTAGCCCTACTACAAGCAACGTATAAATGAGTTCTCTCTAATTTCTTTCTGGGATTACAATGCACTACTACGGACGAATATGTATCGCCTTGACTCTTGTGTATCGTAATAGCCTCAGAAATGACCAAAGGAAACTGTCTCCTAGAGACTGAAACATTATTTTGCCTCCATTTTCTACTAAATGCCTTAATAACTTTTTCGACAGGAGTCCAAGTCCTGTTATAGTTATTCTGCTCGTACAATCCAAGACACTTTTGTCTCAACAACTTCCCAACATTAGCATCAGCAAACTCAATCCAAACTCTGAACGGAATTTGTTCCCCGAGCCTATTAGTACCGTACTCTATCTTTCTTAACCAACCTGTCGCACCATTCGTAAGTCCATCAGACGTATCTACATTGTTAGTCATCATATATCTCGCACCACAAGCGAGTGTTAGTTCTTTAGGAAGACCATACGTATCAGACGTTGCTAACGTTTGAACTTGGGAAAGAATGTTACTTTTAACTTCGCTACTAAGATCACCATTTACAACATCTACTGAAAATGAAATACACTTTTCCGTACTCATTTTTAATAGAGTCTCTTGGTTAAATTGGTTGACTTCAACGTTAGTAGGGAAAAGATGTATCGCTTCTTTTGGCGGTACACGCTCTCTGTTTACTTCTAAACTTACGAATAAGTCAATATCATCCTGATTCATAGTTCCCACAGCCATTCTATTCAAAGCTTCCGCAAACCTCTTATCATCTTTTTGCCTCATAATCTCTTCAAGCTCACTAAATTGGAATTCCTCCCATATTGGGTTACCAATTAAAGACGCATATGGATTGTCACTATCACTTTGACTTTGAAAAGCGAAATGATCCCGGACGGGTCTAAGTTGGTTAAAATCTCCAACTAAAAGTACAGAGACACCACCAAAATAATCTGGGCAACCCATTATCTCTTGCATTCTCGAGTTAACTCGGTTAAAAACCTTCGCACCAACCATTGATATTTCGTCAATAATTAACAACTTCACTTGACCATACATCAATCTACAATTGTGAAGAGTTTCACTTTCTAATCTGGAAATGCTTCCGGCAAATTGACTGACGGGCAGACAAAAGGTACTATGCAAAGTCGCCCCACCTATATTAAAGGCAGCCTTGCCCGTAGGTGCGCATCGCAGAACTTTAACCTCCGAGGGATTAGACCCTGGTTGCTTATTGTAAAATCTAGTAACAGATTCAAATATGGCACTTATCAAAACGCTTTTTCCAACACCAGCGCCTCCTGTAACAAATAGCCGTAAAGGCGTTTCTTTGCACTTTAAATGGTGCAGAACTTCATAAAATATTTCTCTCTGTTTCAAATTCAGCTTTCTAACAAGGGCATTGTATTCTGAATCATTAACTAACGTGACTGATGGAGCAACAGTTTTTTCCGCATTACCATCAAGAATATCTCTGTTAATATTTCCTACTGCCTCTTCCACTGTATTAATTAGAAAATCAGAATCTTCAACAATTAAAGACCTATCGTTTTCATTCTGATGTTCCAATTCAGGTTGGATATTAGTAAGATCAGCTTCAATAGCTTCACTTTCGAAATCTCTCACAGCCTGTTCAATAGCTGCTTCGTCAATTTCATTATGAAATTCTTTTCTAGATTCCGTTATAATCTCAAGTCTAAGCTCATACTCAGATTTTACATCCTTTGTCAAAATATCTCTACTCTCATCACGCCAAGGCGAGAATAACATGATTTGTTCACGATAAAACTGCTCGGGATCTTTCACTAAATTGAATCTACGATACCGTATAATTTTAGAATGACCACGTTTTCTAATGAACCCTGAATCATTTTTCAGTTTCAACCATTTACCACATTGAACTTCATCGTTCTCACCTTCATCGATATGACTTTGAGTTTTCGAAACTCTACGACTTCTGGAAAATTCATACCAAGCCGCAAATTGAGCTAACGTTACTGCCTCTAAATCATCTGGCCTTTGAACATAATGGTCTAACATTCCAGAAGCGAAAACATCCAAACTATCTTTGGACAATTGTTCAAGCTCAACTTTGCTTTTGAGAATATGAACACGATTCTCGGGCACATTTGTATTAACATAAATGCAAGCACGACTACACCTGGAGACTGGAATTTGTAAAGCGCTATAAGCCGCTTCCTGCGCGCTTACCTCGTGCGCGTTCAAAAACTGATTAGCAATCACCTTCAACTTTTGCTTCACCGTGCATTTATCTGACTGCGCTCGTTTAGCAGCTTCACGCAGAAGCATTGACATACCACGCTGAGATTTCCCTATATAAGACACGATATACATAACCAGAGCGTATGGATCAAGTACAAACTGAATGTCCATATTCGCTTGCCAGAGGCGCAAAGTGCACGGGTTGTACGGATTAACCCTAGTATCTTTAGGGTGTCTTTTCAATAAAACCACTTTCCTTTTGATATCATACGTAATGGCTTTAATATAATCATCTTCAGTTATACGCAACTTTTCCAACAACTCCTCAAAACTATCTACCCACAATTCTTTTTCTTTCGATTGCAAAAGCTCACGCAATTTCTTGGAATTGTTCTTACACTTAAGTTCTTCGTCAAGAGTACCGGGTTCTCTTAAACTCGGATCATAAATAATAGTTCTAGGCATGGGAGGAAATGGAATTCCAAAACGACAAACTGAACTATCATTAACCTTCTTCCTACACGTTGTCGTGTGTTTATGCATTTGCAATGACGTTAACAAATCCCCATTATCATCGTTCAATTTACCAGCGCAAGAAATAACTTTATCAATATATTCCTCTACCTCTTTAACATTTGACAAGTCACCTTTAAGCTTCGGCGCATCTTTAATCCAAATCAACCCATGTTGATGAGGAGAGCCTCTTTGCTGTATTTCAACCCTGAAGTAATAATCTTCAATAACACCAAGAGGGCCTAGCTTTTGCAGAGCTTTAAGCAGAGCCCGAAAACGGTGGTCAAAATATCTAGCACAAGTAACAGGATCATCCTGAATCAACTTTGCCTTTTCCGAAAAACTTAAATTGCCAATATCATCATTCGCTAAGCGATCCTGACCCGAAGTCACCCTCAATATGTTCAAAAGCTCAGGCCATTTGCCTTCTGCAGCTGAAAACGTTATAAAAAAGGTAGCCGTACCAAGCTGCCTAATCATAGCCATCAACTCTTTCTGCCTATGCTGCCAATATGAAGGCGAGGACTGCAAATTTTCTAATACTCTAAAACCATCATCCTGCTTAATAATTGAATCGAGTGCACCAGCAGACGATAAAAACCCAGCAGTGTAGTTTGAGCCATCTTTTCTCTTGGTTTTTCTCATACAAACTTGTATGGAATCTCTAACTTTCATAGTTTCCAACTTAACAAAAGTGTAAAACAATTTAGACGGATTTTTAGCACAACGCCTATCAACATTACGAAGTTCCCACTTGGCAATGTCCCCAAAACTACCTTTAACTTTAAGGTCTCTCTTCTGACCCACATAAATACTGGGGAATGACAATTCCTCCGCGTCCTCGTCATAGAGTAAAGACATTGGCGTTTGACCTTCACCAGGAGCAAACTTAACATGCATGGTATTAGTTGGTAAAAAATCAGACAGTGACACTAACAACGTGTCTTGATTCCCAACAGGGACTGAATTAACTTCGTTAGGCTCATTCCACAGATCATCGCTATCATTATCATTCTCTAAATTCACTGGCCCTACTGGGTCTTCCCTTAATGTATCACCTTGGTTTAACTGACGGTCATTTTCGTCAACAATAAATTCAAGTTCTTCTGGAATTGGATCTAATATATCGCTCCTAACGGTTATCCCATGCTTAATATACAACGGTGTTTTCACCAAAACGTTAAGAGCTTCGTGCATTTTTTTGGGCCTAACAGTTTCGTACAAATAGGGTGTATTATATTGCATTCTCCTCATAAACTCAATTTGAATAGTATCTGTTTCACGAGGTAACCGTGGTAACACTGACACTGTAGACTCTACATTTATAGGAACGTTGACCACGTTTCCCTTAATCCCCCTTTGTTGATCACAACCTAACCTTCTTATTTGCATAAAAGGTATTCTTGGTGAAATCATTCTTTCCTCCAAATTAGACAAATTAACTAGTTCTACCGGAATTTCAGGAAACTCAAAACCATTTTCCCTGGAAAACTTAGGGATTTCGTTTTTCTTTACAGCTTTATTACAAGCACTGCATAAAAATACTCTGTCACTTAGCTCACGACGGTGAATACCAGGGACAGCCAAAAACACCGCAGACTTAACTAAGCTACCAGATGCTTTAAAAAAAAGATTTGAGCATCCTTCACATTTACACGTTGGACCTTCTTTAATGGTATCAAAATACGTCTGCTCTATAACTAAAGGATTTGCCCTCCTTTCTGCCACAGACAATCTGTTTCTAGAACGTTCAGAGTTCCTAAACTCGACATTTGCACGACTTTCAGCCATAGCCGACTGGTTTCTCACACGTTCTGCTTCAACGTACTCTAAATCTTGGCGTTTACTAGCCTTACTCATCTGATTACTAGCACGTTCTGCTTCAACGTACTCTAAATCTTGGCGTTTACTAGCCTTACTCATCTGATTACTAGCACGTTCTGCTTCAACGTACTCTAAATCTTGGCGTTTTCTAGCCATACCCAACTGATTTCTCACACGTTCTGCTTCAACGTACTCTAAATCTTGGCGTTTACTAGCCATACCCAACTGATTTCTCACACGTTCTGCTTCAACGTACTCTAAATCTTGGCGTTTACTAGCCATACCCAACTGATTTCTCACACGTTCTGCTTCAACGTACTCTAAATCTTGGCGTTTACTAGCCATACCCAACTGATTTCTCACACGTTCTGCTTCAACGTACTCTAAATCTTGGCGTTTATTAGCCTTACTTAATTGATCCTTAACTCTTTCGCCTGCTCTATACGATTCATCAAGCCTTTTCATTCGCTTGGTAAGTACACCAACCTGATTTTCCCTTTCACGATATGACTCATTCTCTCGCTTCTTTGCCATAGATCGCGCCTCCTTCATTCTAAACTCTTCATTTTGTCTCAAAATTCTCATTCTCTCTAACGGATACACATTACCATGAGACGTAGAAGGTAATTGTTCATCGTTCGCTACCATTATAGAACTAACCGATTTATTATTAACCAAATTCATAGGTTCGTCGGTAGTAATTACGCCGACTCTTACAGAGCTTTCACCTGAACTTACGTCTATTACATTATCCTTAGCACTACCGTGGCCAACAGGCGACTCAATAGAACTAACAAACAAATTAGGACTAGAAGCTTCACCTTCAGCCTTAGCTTTTTTCTGAGCTGCTAAAACTCTTCTCCTTTCATTTTCTCTCTTCTTAAACTCAGGGTCTGACCTTTTTGCCCTCATCCTTTCCCTCGCTTTACGCTTTCGCATTTCATCCTTACTCTCAACATTATCTTCCTCCATTCTATATAAAAAAACGTCAAATACTCACTTAAATCCACAGTACTTCCAACTTTCAACAACAACAATTCCAACTTTCATTAACAATAATTTACTAGTAGTTTTATTGACAACCTACTAGCATAGAAATTCTTATTAAGAATAGCTCCGGCGGATTAAAAAGATCTATTTACAACTAGGTGGGCGTATCAACCCTGCCGTCTCGTTAAATTTAAAAAATATTTTTTTTATTTTTGGTCTACAGATAGATGATTTTTAGTCAAACAAACAAGAAGCATAAAAACATCAGTGGAAGCTTTACTAATATTTAATTCATATAAAACAATTTTGCCTACAATATAACGTCTACAAATAGCTTAAAATGTCTTTTTTAAACGCTGGCCAACAGTTTGCACAGTTTCGCAAAGCAATCTTGTAACTAAAATTCATATCATTTTTTTAATAAAGAAAGTCCATTTTGGCCCGAGAAACAGGCTAAAAAAGCAACGGCCTAAATTATTTATAGCGTTTTCCTTTGTGTCCTCGCGGAGCGCTCCCAAGGAGCAATAAATATGGTATTACTAGTTTCCAGCTTCGTTAAAGACTTTTTGAAGAATAGGATCTCCTAGTTTTATCCTCCATGGGAGCGCTCCGCGAGGACCCAAAGGAAAACGCTATTAGATTCACACAGAAACGATTAAAGTTATTCGGTTCACCATTGTCTGCTAGCAATCTACCATTATGGAGCAATATTAAAGGAGTTATTATTAAAATAAATAAGATTTCTAATGACATTTTCGTTCTCACTCCAGTGACATTACTCCAAAGAAAATGGCAATGGAAAAAGGCATATGTCGCTATTTTTTTGAAGATAAGGCACGTAAAATACAAACAAAAGTTAAAACAATCACGGAGTATGGACGGAAGAATATAACCTTTGACCTTTTTGCATTGTGTTGCATTATACATTTTGTCGTTGATTTCCCGTATTATGAAAGACCAACCGTTTACGGTCATTTGAAAGAGAGCCTGCGCTTGTCATTTATCCCAAAATTAACTTCACTACATTGAATTTAGTAACTAACGATATCAATAAAAAGCACTCGTCTCTAGACTCTACCCCCTACCTTATTTCAGAGAGTCACACGTACTTGAAACTTCATTTTATCATTTATCGCAAGTCAAATATACAATTCTGTTTTAAATAACTAACGGTATCAATACTCGTTCTGTATTAACTTTGAAACAAGAATGAAAACTTCAAAGCTATGACCCGATAACGATTAGCCCTTTCACTGATCTAATTGCTACCATGATGCTTTCTTCTATTATAAAATGTAACTCTGATTATTTAAACGTGTATTTAACTTTCGGCTCACTCTGAACCGTTAATGTCCCTTCATTACAGACACGATAATCAAAACCCAAAGTTTACTCCACTTCAGGTCTCAATTATTTACTCTTTGGTTCACTAAGCCTATTGCGGATCAAACTTAATTTACCCGACAGAATCCAGGCCTTAGTTTTTTTCTTAAAATAACTAAACCAAGGATTATTCTATATACAGATGTAGTATAGCTTAAATAATATATAAACAGCCATTTCAAATAATAATATTAAAAAACATCCTTGGAATATCAAAATGAAACAGAGCTTTAAAGCTACAAAAGTACTAAATGCATCGTAATAACGAAAAAGATTTCCACATATTCACTTTATATTATGGAAAAAGTGAATATTAAGGTTCTGTAGGATTTCTTAACACATCAAAACAAAGCGAACTGCTAACTCGGCGCACTAGTGTGACAACGGACAGACACACACAGAGAAAAAATAGACTGCTTTTTAACTCTTTCCGTATTAATTTTGAATTGAGAAAAGAGATTATCTTAAATTTTAAAATAAATATAATTAATATTTAATATTTTCTTCGTTAGTTGTTCGCCTTATTGAGCGTTACATCGTTTTAAAAAAGAATAATTAAACAACCTTGAGAGACTTGACTAATATTGACGTTTGGAATGAAGCATACTCCGGTTGCTCGCCTTACTCAAATAGGTAGTATATAAGGGTGTCGAACTACAGCTAAAAGCAAGAACAACCGCAATTGCGTGAACCTTGGAGGAAGACCCCTCCATTGGAAGGCTAGACGTTTCTCGTAACCCTAGCCGATCGCCGCGTATGTCTTAACCTTAAGGATGATGGTGGTGTTAGAAGCCAGGTGTACAGACTGGTGTTCATGTGGAATGGACAAAGACGAGAAGGTGGTGGTGTTAGAAGCCAGGTGTACAGACTGGTGTTCATGTGGAATGGACAAAGACGAGAAGGTGGTGGTGTTAGAAGCCAGGTGTACAGACTGGTGTCCATGTGGAATGGACAAAGAAGAGAAGGTGGTGGTGTTAGAAGCCAGTAAGTACAGACTGGTGTCCATGTGGAATGGGCGAAAGACTAGAAGATGGTGGTGTTTAGAAGCCAGTAAGTACAGACTGGTGTCCATGTGGAATGGGCGAAAGACTAGAAGATGGTGGTGTTTAGAAGCCAGTAAGTACAGACTGGTGTCCATGTGGAATGGGCGAAAGACTAGATGATGGTGGTGTTTAGAAGCCAGTAAGTTCAGACTGGTGTCCATGTGGGGTGAACAAATGAACAGAGTTGTTAGACAGGCAATACAATTTCCGGGACTGTAAATGCGGTCTGGAAATTGAATACACGTTTGCTCCGATTTGCAAACTGCGAACGCGGTCACGTGGGTGTAACAACGGACAGACACACACACACACACAGACAGACACACAGACACGTCGAAATTAGAACCTCTCCGTGACATACGTCACTCGGAGAGGTAAAAATGGTAGACAGTGCTGTTTTCGATAACGAGGCCTATCTGATTTTAAGAGCTGGCTGGATAATAAACAATTCAGAAACAAGAGAAGCAGAGAAGCTTCTATGTCGTTACTGCTCTACGGATTTACGAAAGGGAAAAGTTCCCATCAGATGCTTCCTGAACAACTTGTTGGTTGACAATCCTCCGACAGATGTCACTGATTTAAACATGTTTGAGAAAGTTTTAATTCAGCTTGTGAAGCCCTTCCACACTGTGGTGCGGTTAGGTACTAAAACCAATTCCAACATGCAGTTCGGTACGGTTAAAGCTTTAAAGGGAAGAGTAATTTATCTTCCAATACCAGTGGAGAAAAATTTGAAGATGATTCCCAAGACATTGCCCAAAAATCACGAATTGCATATCCTAGTGAATGGCGTTCCGACTGCGGACAAAAAGGTTTGGCAACAGGTTGTTTGCCTCGAAAAAGTGTTGAAAGCGTTCACTGTGCTGAAAAAAATTAATCCTTTGTATAAGGACATTGATATTTCGGCAATGAGCAAGGAATATATTTGTGGAACGCAAGATATTGATGGAAATGAAAATTCATTGACTCCCCATGAATTACTGAGCGAAACAGATCCACTTGCGTTGCTTAACGATGGATCTGATGCGGTGACACGCGCTTCCGCTGCGGTTCCAACAGAAGGACCACCGGATAGTCCTCACGACGGTGAAGGTGACCAAAACGCTTGTAACATGCAGGAGCAGGATGAAAATCAGTCTAGCCTTGCACCAGGCAACGTCTACAAAATTATAACACAGCCCGAGGCTTTGTTGCGAAAACTTTCTGAGGGAGAAGCCAATGATCTGTACGATCACTACTCTATTCATCCGGTGAACGTCCAACCACCGAAAGATTTATTGGCCGCTTACCAAATGAAGCGCGTCGAAGCCGCGCCGATTAATACTTGGGACAAAAACTTGGAATACTTGAGCTTCGTTCATTTGTTCCCCAAGGGTCGCTACGGCAAGCACGATGATAGACCATTTGGGAAATTAACTGAAACAGAGTATCGTTTATCTCGTCTTTTGAACAAAAGTCCAATTTTCAGACGAGATTACGCCTATATGTTTCATTCTTATCAAGAATGCGAAATGAAGGCGATCTCTAGCAGTTTGAACTACGTTCTTCGTGTTAAAAAACCCATGGCAATTGGGGTTGAAAACTTGCTCAGTCGCGTTGAATCTGGCGATAAAGAACTTGAGAGTAATTTAGCCACTTTCTTGGGCCATATTCGAGGAACGAAGGACTACTGGTATAAAGTTCTTAGAAACGTTTTAGCGATGATTCGGGAATTTGGTCCTCCCACCTGGCTTCTAACTTTTAATCCGGCCGAGTACGATGATATGGAACTGCACGATCACTTGAGAAAAGTGAATTCAGACGTTCCAGGAGTAGAGTCGATGACGGTTGCTGAATTGTTGAATTTCGACCCACTTAGCGTTAATTTGCACTTTCACAACAAAGTTCGTTCGCTGCTAAACAACTTTGTTTTGTGTAAGCAAAATCCAGTTCTTGGCATGATAGAACATCACTTTTGGAGGGTTGAATACCAATCTCGCGGTTTACCTCACTACCACATGCTATTGTGGGCCAAGGACGCTCCAAAGATCGGAACTTCTTCGACCGAGACTATTTTGGATTACGTGCAAAAACACGTCACGTGTTCGATGCCAAGCGCATCCGTAAGTCCGGAACTGCACCGGCTGGTAAAAAAATTCCAAAATCACAAATGCACCTCCAGTTGTTATAAGAAGGTGAAAAATTCTAAAAAGGGATTGAAAGTGTGTCGTTACGGTTTCCCTCGAAACGTAACAAACGTTGCCACTATGAATTCCGTTAGATCAGTTACTCGTCACCGTAAAATGAAAAAGGTGCAGAAACGACTGTACGACTTGCCGAGAAAACAGCACGAAGTTTTAATCAATGATTACAATCCCGCGCTACTTTTGGCTTCCAAAGCCAACATGGATTTGCAATTTGTCGCTGACAAATCGGAAATAGTGGCAAACTATGTCACGGCGTACGTAACAAAGGGAGACCGGGCTGACATGGACCAAACTTTTGCCGAGTTAGGGCACGAAAGTTTGTCCAAAAGATTATTTGCCTATAGATTGAAATCACTGACTTCTAAGTCAGTAGGCATATACGAAGCTATGGATCTTATGTTGGGCCAAGATCTTTACAACAAATCCGACAGCACTAAATTTATAAACACTAACTTGAAAGAAAACCGATCGAGAATTTTGAAAGGTTACAAGGAACTCGAACGTTTGAGGGAAACTGACCCCGAAAGCAAGGACACTTGCCTAAAAGGGTTCGTCGACGACAAGTATCCAAATCGTCCCGACAGCTTGGAAAATCTTAGTTTGCGGGAATTTGGACGGTTTTACGATTATGCGAAGCACTCTGATGGTGTCGAGAAAAATGCGAATGTAATCGAGTTGAAAAACAATCTGGGTTTCATGAGAAAGAGAATTAAGCCCTACATAGTAGAGCACTACATTCACGACCCGATAGAGGAGAAAGAAAAGTATTGTCACGCTCTACTGATCCTCTTCAAACCGTGGCGTGACGAAAATGAGCTATTGGGCGAGTTTGAAACCTTCGCGGATGCTTTCGAAAACTCGCTTTCAGTGTTGAAAGACATGAGAGAATATCACGAGAAACTCTCGGTTTCCAAAGAAGTTGAAAAGAAACGGAAGGCTTCTGAAAAGGCGAAAGAGCCAGAAACCATAGTCTCGGAGATTGAAAGTGACGACGATGAAAATGCACTGCAAGGGAAGGAAATCGTTATCGAAACCGAACATGCGATGGCTGATGTGGAAGCTGCCATGGAAATGAATTTCGAGACTGTTGTTGACAATGTGGCGTTACTAAACTCGGATCAAAGGAGAATTTATGATCACATCATGGATCACTTCTCCCAAGAGGGAGAAAAATCTGGAAACAAGTGCCTTTTTGTGTCGGGACCTGGTGGCACTGGCAAATCGTTTCTTATAGACACTCTCGCCAACGCCGTAAGGCGACGCTTTCAAAATCCTGCTAGCGTGGCCATTGCCGCGCCAACGGGTTTGGCAGCATTGAATGTTAATGGCGTAACATTACACAGATTACTAATGTTGCCGGTAGATCATGGGCGTATCGCCGAATACCATTCACTGAGTTCTGACAATATGAGCATTATGAAAGAAACTTTGGGAAATTTAAAACTGTTAATTATTGATGAAATTTCCATGGTCTCGTCGGTTTTACTGACTCACGTTCACTTGAGGCTGAACGAATTTTGGGAAATGAACCAACCATTTGGTGGAGTTGTATTTATCCTTGTTTTGGGAGACTTTTTCCAATTGCCTCCGGTTCAAGGAAATCCCGCGTTTATCAAAATCACTTCCGAAGAAGCCAGACTTAGATTCAATTGCATCGGAGGAAGTGATCTTTGGAAGTTTTTTAAATACGATGAACTAACGCAAAATGTTAGACAAGCCAACGACCAAAGTTACGGCGACATTCTAAGCAGAGTTAGAATTGGAAATATTTCCGAAGCTGATGTAGCAACCTTAGAAACTAGATTGGTTGAGGGAGGAAAAAACATCGAGGTGGCTATGGAGCTTTTCATTAAGCTGTCCAATGAAGGGTTTCAACCAACTTGTTTGATGCCTAAATTAGCCATGTGCGAAAAATTCAACTTTGAAATGCTGCGAAAAAGCGGCGAGAAAGTTGAAAGCATTCCTTGTCAGGATAGAATGGCAGACTGTGACAAAAAAATGAATAAAAACATTCTCGGGAGGCTGCAAAGGCTAGAAAACGAACCGTCCAAAACGGGCGGTTTGGAGAGCAAGTTACTTCTTTGCGTTGGCTGCCGAATAATGGTCAGAAGGAATATCAGTTTTGAAAAAGGCGTTGTAAATGGTACGATGGGTTTCGTAACTGGATTCAAGAAGGACGAACAAGGAAACGTTACTGGTATTTTTCTCAGAGTAGATCGCGAACCGAATAACGACGACGATATCTCCGATTTTTTAGTTGAGAAAATTAGCGTTAAATTTTTGCTCATGGCAAAAATTTACATTAAGCGGTCCCAGTTTCCCGTCATCCTGGCGTACGCTATTACGATACACAAAAGCCAAGGCATGAGTTTAAAATGCGCCATTATGGATTTAGGTCCGAATTTATTCGGAACCGGCATGGCGTACGTTGCTTTATCAAGAGTGACGTCTTTAGCCGGACTCCATCTATTACAGTTCGATCCGACTAAAATTAAGGCGGATGGACGAGCCATTATGGAATATAACAGGCTTCGCAAAAAATATAGGCCAGATCTGCCTCTATTGAAAATAACGGAGTCAAAACAAAGCCGAGGTAGAAAAAGAAGTGCACCTACTCTATCTAAAAGCCTTTTAGAAGGCGAGGAAGAGATGTGACGAGACGGCGCAGGAAGTGCCAAAGAAGAAAAGGAAGGACCAACAGAGTTTGGATAGTTTTCCCGTGAAAGGTTTAAATAACGATGATCAAGTAACATGCTATTCAAATAGCGTTTTGCAACTACTGTTATTAGTGCCCGAATTAAGAGAATTGGTCAAATCTTACAACGGATCATTCGTAGAAAAACCAGTTTTACGCTGCCTCAGTAACGCAATAAACGACATCGAGAGTTCTCAAGGTAGTTTTAGCCGTAAAGGGTTGGAACTGAGAATAGCTGTTGGTAATCACTTTTCGCTAAATGAGCAACAAGACGCCAGTGAATTTTTGATGGTGCTCTTGACGACACTAAGCCAAGAAATGGAAGCCGATTACTCTATGGCTCTAAAAGATCTTTTTTGGTCAAAGTCTCGAAACGTTACCAAATGCCCCAAATGTCAAGTTGAACAAAATTCGGAAAACATTGTTCAAAGCAACATTTTCAATCTTCCACTAGAAAACCGAAATAAAATTGATTGGAAATCTTTAGAAAAAAGGATGAGATTAACAGAAATGCGATGCGTATTTTGTAATAATCCTACAATACAAGAGCGTGATGTATTGATATCCAGCGGAAAGTACGTATTTCTGTGTCTTCTACGTGGCGATTACAAAGATGGTCGACCAATTAAGATTTCGACCAAAATATCGAGTTTCGAAAATCAAAAAGTCACAATGAACAAGATGCTTTTTAAAACTAAAGGGGTGATTATTCATAAAGGTGAATCGTTAGCCGAGGGACATTATGTGAACTTTGTGAGAAAAGACAACGGCTGGTACGAGGTCAGCGATACTATGATTAGAAAAAGAGAGAGATTCGTCAGTAACTTGACTGACGTCACTGTTCTGCTTTTGGAAAGAGTATAGACATTTTAAAGGGAATGTTAAGCGCCCGGATTCCTAAAAAAATGAACCCGTAGTAAACCCTAAAATTAATGTTACGTATCAGATGGTTTCACGTCCTGACAGAGATATATGAATAGAGTAATATGAATAGTTTCATATTACCTTAAGATTAATTCATGACTAGGTAAAATTATCGGCCCTCGAGAAAGTTTAAGGTTTACGTTGGTTCAAGGTTCATTTCGGAGTTGTCTTGGCAATAGCTGTTAAAAGGGAGCGGAGGGAGGGTTGTAGGGCCTAGCTATTGCTACGAGAGAAAAAAAACCACGAATCTTGCTTTAATTATAGAATTTCCAAGAGGTAAAAAAACTAAAAGCGTAACCCCTGTTAGTAAAGCGTTGCAATGAAATTTAATTTCTAAATAACCTCGTAAAAAGGCTACTTAAAACTGAACAGACTTGTTGAACTGAAATTTAGACACTAGTATCCAAATTTTAAACCAATATCAATTCCAATTTATTTTTTCAAAGGGTTCACTAAATATCAGTTTCACAACTTCATTACCAACGCTCTACATTTTTTAACATTAAGACACTCTTTAAATTTATACATTACTCATTTTAAAAAGTTAAAAAATCTAAACTAATTTTAAGTAATTACAACCAGAACACCCAAATAGCTTAAATTTTATATTTAAATATTTTTTTTTGTATAATATACCAGTAATAGTATTTTGGCTAAGAAATATATGAACTAATTTAATTGTCTGATTAACTAACACTACACTTTGTGTAGAAATTGATTTTAAAGTGTAATAGAACTTTTCACTATTGTCGTCACCAAAAAAATATAGACATTGCCACCATAAATAAAAAATAAGTAAACTATTCTTTTCAATCAAAATATTCCAGGAAGTTTTGCATATTCTCTTAGTGTTTCTAAACAGCTTCGGTTATCTATCTGCACGACAGGTGACGTTTCCTATAAATCAACAGGGGTAGAATTTGCAAAAATTTTCTGGAAAATTTTTAAAATACATTTAAAGTTTAATAACCATTTCATTGTCTTTTTGGTAACCCATGCACAAAATAATGATTATAAAACAGCAGTGTTCTTTAAGTTTAAGCTAATAGTTGCGTGACAAAATTTTAAAAACATAGCCTAAAATTTTATATTTAAATGAACATATAATAGCCAGTAAATGGTAAAGTTTTACTTCAACCCGCCCCGCCCCCCGCCATTTACACAACTAATATAACCAAGTACAACATTCTTTCGACAAATCAGTAATTTCCTATCGTATCAACATGCGCCAACATAAAGATATTTCATCATGGCCAACACGAGTAACATAAAATACTTAAAATGTACAGTTGAAAAATACGATGACCAATAGAACTTCCCGAACTATCATTTTGGAAAAAAAAACCCCAGCAAGACATACGACAGAGACGACATATCAAGAAATATCCATATTCAATTTCTCTACTGATATTCAGACGCTTTGGATTGGCACGTTCAAAGAGTGAAAGTGACTTTGGATTAAGAACAACAAAGATGTACAAAGAAACAACCTTTGTGTTGGCTTCAACTATACCAATTCCAAAAAATATATCCCAATGCTTCAACTTCGCTACATAACTCCTGTACGACTTGGCAATTGGTCCACAAACAAAATAGAAGCTCGTAAAAGGATTCGCAAAATAACTTCATCAAACAAAAGTTGCCTAATAACGGCTTTATATGTACTGTCGGAAGTTTAGCTCACTTCTGTAAGCCTAGCTTCTGGGCGACAAAGTTTTGAGGGAATAAGGGACTTGTCAGAATGCCTACCCTACAGGAACTGACTACCCCGTGTCCGAGGGTGGTGAAACACCCCAAATCCCCCCTCCTTCACCACCCGATTAAACCTCAATTACTTCACTCGTTAATCTTTCATCACCGTGGACTATCAATTCAATTTGCATTGAAACTTCGTAATTCAAACCATCGCAATTCAATTTGCATTGAAACTTCATAATTAAAACCATCGCAATTCAATTTGCGTTAAAGCTTCGCAATTAAAATCTTCGCAATTCAATTTGCATTGAAACTTCGTAATTAAAACCATCGCAATGAAGGTTTGACAAACAAAAAAACCTCGATGAAATCGGTAATTAAAGATGTCAATTAATGACACTCACTCATTAACCACTAACGCTATCATGCAATAATAATGAATACGAAAAATGTTTGTGAAATGAATTAGAATTATCACTAACAATTAAAGGGCATCTGAACAACTCATATTTTACATCAACATATCAGTACGCTTTTAAAAAGCATCTTTAAAAATGTTAAAGGTGATTTAACAAAGACACCCCTCCCCCCCATTATAGGAGACAAAAAAATTACTGTTTTCCTGACAACTAGGCTATTATTAATTCCCAATTTGTGAGTTCTAGGATTCCGATTAAATGTAAATAAACACTTTAAAAATAGAATCTTTCACTTGAGAGATTATCAAAATTATTATAGGCATTCAACATTAATGTTGGACTTTTAAGTCCATCCTTCACGTATGATTGTCTTTGAAAATTTCATTAATCTCTTCAATGATTCCATAGTGAAACTTACATTTACCACTGAATTGAAAATTTTACGAGAACAAATCTCTAATTGTTTTAAAAACCATTCTGGAGACAAAAATTAAATTTTCCTTCGGAAGCTACGAATAAAACCTTATAAAATACGCAACTATTAGCTTAAACATGGAAAACAAAAAATATTACTAGAAAAAAATTTTATAGTACAATTTATAATAACAAATCAACCATGGTAATTTAAGCCCAAATTAAAGGCTGTAAATAAATGCAGCTATACCAAACCAAAAGTGTACATAAAATAAATCTTTTGTGCATTAACAGAACATCATCATACGTGTTTAAAGCTTTAAAAATTCTCAAAAAACTAAATATTCATAATGTTATTTAATTCTTTAATGATTCACGAGAAATTATAAAACAAAAGGTAACTTCAAAATTCCAGATAATGTTATAATTATTCATTAAAGAACTCTTTTCTTGAATAAAATTATTGACCATAATTTTTATAGTTATTAAATTACTGTACTCAAGACCTAAATAGCTGACAACACGTAATTTCACGATTCATTTCATAAGTATAAATAAATAGTTATTTCCAATGCTTAATGCTAAAGCTAAACAGTTCCATTGCCTGCCCTAACACGGTGCCTAATATTCTACCCTACAATTTTTCAATACCAAAGTCAGAAACCAACTAGAAGTCAACACGAGGGCGGACCTTAACGCAGCTTATGCCAGCTTTTTCAAAAATACACAGAGGAGAAAATCTCTAACAGTACCAAAGGAGCGATGTTGCACTAAATTTGCGCCGGTTATTGCTTTCAAATTATTATCAAATTGCCCCATTTAGAACGATAATACTAAATTGGATGTTTTTCTACCAAAATATTGCTACCTTTCCCAAATTATTGGTAGTTAGTTTATTTATAGTCACGTTTACCACAATTTGCCTATTTCACCAACTTCCAGAGAAAGACATACTTTAAAGTCATTTATGTTGAACGTGAAAGTTAAGAGCAATATCCGTATTTAAATGTTGTTGGAACAATGGCATTAAAACAGTCTTTAAGAATGATCTGCGTGGGAACATCTGGTATATTTCTGGTCAACCCCCATCGGGAATTAATTAATAATGCCGATTCTATGGTATGAGGGAATACGCGATGAAATAATTAATTAAAATAAATTAATAAACAATTAAGACTGAAGTTGCAGATATTAGTCAAAAATGTCTTGATTAGAATCAAGACTTAAAAAAGTATCGATAAGACTGAGGTTATCACTTGACTTAAGGTTCAGATATTAATTTTTCTTTTTAATTGAAACTTAAAGGCATGCTTAAGAAAAAAACAACGTTCCATTACCGTTTTACGTTGAAATAACTTATTTTACAGGTAATCAATTTCAAAAATTTACTTATCTCGGGTTTTCGGGCACAATTCCATTCCCCCAAAACATTTTATCATTACATTAATTACTTTTGAGAGATAACGTGTCAAAATAAACTTTAAAACAATAGAAAACTGAATGAGCGGTCTGTTTAGCCATGACCAAAACTTTCAAATCAGTGTTGCCAATGTTAGAAAGTGGATTTTCCCACTTCCATTTTAAAATTTCACTCATTTCCCGCACCCCCTTTTTTTACAGTCATATTTATCTGGACTATTTTATCCTACTAAGCTTAATATGGAATATCACTCCGCATGGCTTTGACAATATGTACAAATGCTCCAAAATGCTATAATAATAATTCTCAAAATATGCGTTCTTTCTTTTTCAGTGGCAAACTTAAAATCACCGAATTTATTTCAAAATGTCGCTTGAAATTATTAAACCGGACAAAATTTTCGAAAATACACTAATTTCAATTGCACAGTCTGCACTATTAACCCTTTAACAGGAAAATTCCGACATTTGATCGATTTCGGAAAAATATTACTTTTTCCCCACAGAGCCTAACATCAAACCTAAATTTCCCACGATGTGAGAAATTACCCACACATTGGCAACACTGCTTTAAAAAGTTGCAACAAGCACCCTTTCGAGACATGTCCAGTGCAGAACAAATTAGTGCTTAACCCGCTAATAGTACGACCACGGAGAATTGATGTAAACTGTAGTTGAAATATCATCATGTGCGACAAGCGGCACTGAATAGTCTCTAACCATTGTTTGAAACTAGAGAGAGAAATAGTGAGTAGCATTAATCATGTCCTGAGCTATGAGAATGAACAGTATGACTGTTGACTGAAGTACACTAGACATTACATCATTTTGCATAACCACGAGTAAAAATCCAACTGTCCCTACTTAATTTTCCGCCATTGTTTTCAACTGTTCCACTGCGAAGCATGACGGGAACAAATGGGGGAACCTTTTAAAACTCAAAGTCATACACGTACTCTCTCAAAAGTAATTAATGTAATGATAAAATGTTTTGGGGGAATGGAATTGTGCCCGAAACCCGAGATAAGTAATTTTTGAAATTGATTACCTGTAAAATAAGTTATTTCAACGTAAAACGGTAATGGAACGTGTTTTTTTTCTTAAGCATGCCTTTAAGTTTCAATTAAAAAGAAAAATTAATATCTGAACCTTAAGTCAAGTGATAACCTCAGTCTTATCGATACTTTTTTAAGTCTTGATTCTAATCAAGACATTTTTGACTAATACTTAGTTAATTTAGTATTATCTTAAAACATTAATAGAATAGGCGCGAATTCGAAAGTTTAAGGTAAATTAGATTCAAAACCCACTAAAATTGCATTAAGGTTAGTATATATAGAAAGTCATTTATAACCTAAATGTACACTGCAAAAACACAATCCTACACGTTAATTTTAAATCAATTAAATATAATTAACGTGAAATTAAACCAAAAATATTCATTTTTTGGATTAAAAGCTCAAATAACTTTAAATAAACTGTTTAATTAAGATTAAAATACCCAAGCCGTTGGTAAATCCAATGTTTTCTATTTCACACTTCAGTTAATTTCAACTATGTTTATAGTACATTAATTGGCGCGAAATTCAAAAGTTTAGAGTAATTGCAATTTAAAGTTAATATTTCATTGAAACTTGTATTATAAACTAA
>JAEQBA010001551.1:0-15578 GCA_019434445.1 Phalangium opilio
AAAAAAAAAAACATGCGATTTTTTCGGTTCACTTTGAATGCATTTTTTTCTGGACAATTTTTGACTGAATTCAGCTTATTACCTATAAAATACTCATTAAAGTGATTTCATCTCGATTGATCAATAAATAAAAATGTACCTCGATTTTTAATAAATTTTCAAAATCGACGTTTCTCGACCAGAGAAGCACTTTTTGAGAATTTTTCACTATTTTCAATATAACCGCTGAAACCATAGTTTTTGTACTTTTTGCTTTAATTCAAGCAAATATAACGATATTCATTCAAAAAACTGTTAAAATTCAATTTTCAATAAGAAATCGTTGTCACGGATTTTTTTACCTTGAAAAAAAAAACATGCGATTTTTTCGGTTCACTTTTGAATGCATTTTTTTCTGGACAATTTTTGACTGAATTCAGCTTTTTACCTATAAAATACTCATTAAAAGTGATTTCATCTCGATTGATCAATAAATAAAATGTACCTCGATTTTTATAAAATTTTCAAAATCGACGTTTCTCGACCAGAGAAGCACATTTTGAGTTTTTTTCACTATTTTCAATATAACACTGAAACCATAATTTTTGTACTTTTGCTTTAATTCAAGCAAATATAACGATATTCATTCAAAAAACTGTTAAAATTCAATTTTCAATAAGAAATCGTTGTCACGGATTTTTTTACCTTGAAGAAAAAAAACATGCGATTTTTTCGGTTCACTTTTGAATGCATTTTTTTCTGGACAAATTTTTGACTGAATTCAGCTTATTTACCTATAAAATACTCATTAAAAGTGATTTCATCTCGATTGATCAATAAATAAAAATGTACCTCGATTTTTAATAAAATTTTCAAAATCGACGTTTCTCGACCAGAGAAGCACTTTTTGAGAATTTTTTCACTATTTTCAAATATAACCGCTGAAACCATAGTTTTTGTACTTTTTGCTATAATTCAAGCAAATATAACGATATTCATTCAAAAAACTGTTAAAATTCAATTTTCAATAAGAAATCGTTGTCACGGATTTTTTACCTTGAAGAAAAAAACATGCGATTTTTTCGGTTCACTTTTGAATGCATTTTTTTCTGGACAAATTTTTGACTGAATTCAGCTTATTTACCTATAAAATACTCATTAAAAGTGATTTCATCTCGATTGATCAATAAATAAAAATGTACCTCGATTTTTAATAAATTTTCAAAATCGACGTTTCTCGACCAGAAAGCACTTTTGAGATTTTTTTTCACTATTTTCAAATATAACCGCTGAAACCATTATTTTGTACTTTTTGCTTTAATTCAAGCAAATATAACGATATTCATTCAAAAAACTGTTAAAATTCAATTTTCAATAAGAAATCGTTGTCACGGATTTTTTTACCTTGAAGAAAAAAACATGCGATTTTTTCGGTTCACTTTTGAATGCATTTTTTTCTGGACAAATTTTGACTGAATTCAGCTTATTTACCTATAAAATACTCATTAAAAGTGATTTCATCTCGATTGATCAATAAATAAAAATGTACCTCGATTTTTAATAAAATTTTCAAAATCGACGTTTCTCGACCAGAGAAGCACTTTTTGAGAATTTTTTCACTATTTTCAAATATAACCGCTGAAACCATAGTTTTTGTACTTTTTGCTATAATTCAAGCAAATATAACGATATTCATTCAAAAAACTGTTAAAATTCAATTTTCAATAAGAAATCGTTGTCACGGATTTTTTTACCTTGAAGAAAAAAAACATGCGATTTTTTCGGTTCACTTTTGAATGCATTTTTTTCTGGACAAATTTTTGACTGAATTCAGCTTATTTACCTATAAAATACTCATTAAAAGTGATTTCATCTCGATTGATCAATAAATAAAAATGTACCTCGATTTTTAATAAAATTTTCAAAATCGACGTTTCTCGACCAGAAAGCACTTTTTGAGTTTTTTTTCACTATTTACAAATATAATCACTGAAACCATTAATTTTGTACTTTTCGCTTTAATTCAAGCAAATATAACGATATTCATTCAAAAAACTGTTAAAATTCAATTTTCAATAAGAAATCGTTGTCACGGATTTTTTTACCTTGAAGAAAAAAAACATGCGATTTTTTCGGTTCACTTTTGAATGCATTTTTTTCTGGACAAATTTTTGACTGAATTCAGCTTATTTACCTATAAAATACTCATTAAAAGTGATTTCATCTCGATTGATCAATAAATAAAAATGTACCTCGATTTTTAATAAAATTTTCAAAATCGACGTTTCTCGACCAGAGAAGCACTTTTTGAGAATTTTTTCACTATTTTCAAATATAACCGCTGAAACCATAGTTTTTGTACTTTTTGCTATAATTCAAGCAAATATAACGATATTCATTCAAAAAACTGTTAAAATTCAATTTTCAATAAGAAATCGTTGTCACGGATTTTTTTACCTTGAAAAAAAACATGCGATTTTTTCGGTTCACTTTTGAATGCATTTTTTTTCTGGACAAATTTTTGACTGAATTCAGCTTATTTACCTATAAAATACTCATTAAAAGTAATTTCATCTCGATTGATTAATAAATAAAAATGTACCTCGATTTTTAATAAATTTTCAAAATCGACGTTTCTCGACCAGAGAAGCACATTTTGAGTTTTTTTTCACTATTTCAAATATAATCACTGAAACCATTATTTTTGTACTTTTTGCTTTAATTCAAGCAAATATAACGATATTCATTCAAAAAACTGTTAAAATTCAATTTTCAATAAGAAATCGTTGTCACGGATTTTTTTACCTTGAAGAAAAAAACATGCGATTTTTTCGGTTCACTTTTGAATGCATTTTTTTCTGGACAAATTTTTGACTGAATTCAGCTTATTTACCTATAAAATACTCATTAAAAGTGATTTCATCTCGATTGATCAATAAATAAAAATGTACCTCGATTTTTAATAAAATTTTCAAAATCGACGTTTCTCGACCAGAGAAGCACTTTTTGAGAATTTTTTCACTATTTTCAAATATAACCGCTGAAACCATAGTTTTTGTACTTTTTGCTTTAATTCAAGCAAATATAACGATATTCATTCAAAAAACTGTTAAAATTCAATTTTCAATAAGAAATCGTTGTCACGGATTTTTTTACCTTGAAGAAAAAAAACATGCGATTTTTTCGGTTCACTTTTGAATGCATTTTTTTCTGGACAAATTTTTGACTGAATTCAGCTTATTTACCTATAAAATACTCATTAAAAGTGATTTCATCTCGATTGATCAATAAATAAAAATGTACCTCGATTTTTAATAAAATTTTCAAAATCGACGTTTCTCGACCAGAGAAGCACTTTTGAGTTTTTTTCACTATTTTCAAATATAACACTGAAACCATTAATTTTGTACTTTTTGCTTTAATTCAAGCAAATATAACGATATTCATTCAAAAAACTGTTAAAATTCAATTTTCAATAAGAAATCGTTGTCACGGATTTTTTTACCTTGAAGAAAAAAACATGCGATTTTTTCGGTTCACTTTTGAATGCATTTTTTTCTGGACAAATTTTTGACTGAATTCAGCTTATTTACCTATAAAATACTCATTAAAAGTGATTTCATCTCGATTGATCAATAAATAAAAATGTACCTCGATTTTTAATAAAATTTTCAAAATCGACGTTTCTCGACCAGAGAAGCACTTTTTGAGAATTTTTCACTATTTTCAAATATAACCGCTGAAACCATAGTTTTTGTACTTTTTGCTTTAATTCAAGCAAATATAACGATATTCATTCAAAAAACTGTTAAAATTCAATTTTCAATAAGAAATCGTTGTCACGGATTTTTTTACCTTGAAGAAAAAAACATGCGATTTTTTCGGTTCACTTTTGAATGCATTTTTTTCTGGACAAATTTTTGACTGAATTCAGCTTATTTACCTATAAAATACTCATTAAAAGTGATTTCATCTCGATTGATCAATAAATAAAAATGTACCTCGATTTTTAATAAAATTTTCAAAATCGACGTTTCTCGACCAGAGAAGCACTTTTTGAGAATTTTTTCACTATTTTCAAATATAAATGCTGAAACCAATTTTTTGTACTTTTTGCTTTAATTCAAGCAAATATAACGATATTCATTCAAAAAACTGTTAAAATTCAATTTTCAATAAGAAATCGTCACGGATTTTGTGTCTTGAAGAAAAAAACATGCGATTTTTTCGGTACAATTTTGAATGCATTTTTTTCTGGACAAATTTTTGACTGAATTCAGCTTATTTACCTATAAAATACTCATTAAAAGTGATTTCATCTCGATTGATCAATAAATAAAAATGTACCTCGATTTTTAATAAAATTTTCAAAATCGACGTTTCTCGACCAGAGAAGCACTTTTTGAGAATTTTTTCACTATTTTCAAATATAACCGCTGAAACCATAGTTTTTGTACTTTTTGCTTTAATTCAAGCAAATATAACGATATTCATTCAAAAAAACTGTTAAAATTCAATTTTCAATAAGAAATCGTTGTCACGGATTTTTTTACCTTGAAAAAAAAACATGCGATTTTTTCGGTTCACTTTTGAATGCATTTTTTTCTGGACAAATTTTTGACTGAATTCAGCTTATTTACCTATAAAATACTCATTAAAAGTGATTTCATCTCGATTGATCAATAAATAAAAATGTACCTCGATTTTTAATAAAATTTTCAAAATCGACGTTTCTCGACCAGAAAGCACATTTTGAGTTTTTTTCACTATTTTCAAATATAATCACTGAAACCATAATTTTTGTACTTTTTGCTTTAATTCAAGCAAATATAACGATATTCATTCAAAAACTGTTAAAATTCAATTTTCAATAAGAAATCGTTGTCACGGATTTTTTTACCTTGAAGAAAAAAAACATGCGATTTTTTCGGTTCACTTTTGAATGCATTTTTTTCTGGACAAATTTTTGACTGAATTCAGCTTATTTACCTATAAAATACTCATTAAAAGTGATTTCATCTCGATTGATCAATAAATAAAAATGTACCTCGATTTTTAATAAAATTTTCAAAATCGACGTTTCTCGACCAGAGAAGCACTTTTTGAGAATTTTTTCACTATTTTCAAATATAACCGCTGAAACCATAGTTTTTGTACTTTTTGCTTAATTCAAGCAAATATAACGATATTCATTCAAAAAACTGTTAAAATTCAATTTTCAATAAGAAATCGTTGTCACGGATTTTTTTACCTTGAAAAAAAAACATGCGATTTTTTCGGTTCACTTTTGAATGCATTTTTTTTCTGGACAAATTTTTGACTGAATTCAGCTTATTTACCTATAAAATACTCATTAAAAGTGATTTCATCTCGATTGATCAATAAATAAAATGTACCTCGATTTTTAATAAAATTTTCAAAATCGACGTTTCTCGACCAGAAAGCACATTTTGAGTTTTTTTCGCTATTTTCAAATATAATCACTGAAACCATTAATTTTGTACTTTTTGCTTTAATTCAAGCAAATGTAACAATATTCATTCATAAAACTGTTCAAATTCAATTTTCAATAAGAAATCGTTGTCACGGATTTTTTTACTTGAAGAAAAAAAACATGCGATTTTTTCGGTTCACTTTTGAATGCATTTTTTTCTGGACAAATTTTTGACTGAATTCAGCTTATTTACCTATAAAATACTCATTAAAAGTGATTTCATCTCGATTGATCAATAAATAAAAATGTACCTCGATTTTTAATAAAATTTTCAAAATCGACGTTTCTCGACCAGAGAAGCACTTTTTGAGAATTTTTTCACTATTTTCAAATATAACCGCTGAAACCATAGTTTTTGTACTTTTTGCTTTAATTCAAGCAAATATAACGATATTCATTCAAAAAACTGTTAAAATTCAATTTTCAATAAGAAATCGTTGTCACGGATTTTTTTACCTTGAAGAAAAAAAACATGCGATTTTTTCGGTTCACTTTTGAATGCATTTTTTTCTGGACAAATTTTGACTGAATTCAGCTTATTTACCTATAAAATACTCATTAAAAGTGATTTCATCTCGATTGATCAATAAATAAAAATGTACCTCGATTTTTAATAAAATTTTCAAAATCGACGTTTCTCGACCAGAAAAGCACATTTTGAGTTTTATTTTCGCTATTTACAAATATAATCACTGAAACCATTAATTTTGTACTTTTCGCTTTAATTCAAGCAAATATAACGATATTCATTCAAAAACTGTTAAAATTCAATTTTCAATAAGAAATCGTTGTCACGGATTTTTTTACCTTGAAGAAAAAAACATGCGATTTTTTCGGTTCACTTTTGAATGCATTTTTTTCTGGACAAATTTTTGACTGAATTCAGCTTATTTACCTATAAAATACTCATTAAAAGTGATTTCATCTCGATTGATCAATAAATAAAAATGTACCTCGATTTTTAATAAAATTTTCAAAATCGACGTTTCTCGACCAGAGAAGCACTTTTGAGAATTTTTTCACTATTTTCAAATATAACCGCTGAAACCATAGTTTTTGTACTTTTTGCTATAATTCAAGCAAATATAACGATATTCATTCAAAAAACTGTTAAAATTCAATTTTCAATAAGAAATCGTTGTCACGGATTTTTTTACCTTGAAGAAAAAAACACATGCGATTTTTTCGGTTCACTTTTGAATGCATTTTTTTCTGGACAAATTTTTGACTGAATTCAGCTTATTTACCTATAAAATACTCATTAAAAGTGATTTCATCTCGATTGATCAATAAATAAAAATGTACCTCGATTTTTAATAAAATTTTCAAAATCGACGTTTCTCGACCAGAAAAGCACATTTTGAGTTTTATTTTCGCTATTTACAAATATAACACTGAAACCATTATTTTTGTACTTTTTGCTTTAATTCAAGCAAATATAACGATATTCATTCAAAAAACTGTTAAAATTCAATTTTCAATAAGAAATCGTTGTCACGGATTTTTTTACCTTGAAAAAAAAACATGCGATTTTTTCGGTTCACTTTTGAATGCATTTTTTTCTGGACAAATTTTTGACTGAATTCAGCTTATTTACCTATAAAATACTCATTAAAAGTGATTTCATCTCGATTGATCAATAAATAAAAATGTACCTCGATTTTTAATAAATTTTCAAAATCGACGTTTCTCGACCAGAGAAGCACTTTTGAGTTTTTTTCACTATTTTCAAATATAACCGCTGAAACCATAGTTTTTGTACTTTTTGCTTTAATTCAAGCAAATATAACGATATTCATTCAAAAAACTGTTAAAATTCAATTTTCAATAAGAAATCGTTGTCACGGATTTTTTTACCTTGAAAAAAAAAACATGCGATTTTTTCGGTTCACTTTTGAATGCATTTTTTTCTGGACAAATTTTTGACTGAATTCAGCTTATTTACCTATAAAATACTCATTAAAAGTGATTTCATCTCGATTGATCAATAAATAAAAATGTACCTCGATTTTTAATAAAATTTTCAAAATCGACGTTTCTCGACCAGAGAAGCACTTTTTGAGAATTTTTTCACTATTTTCAAATATAAATGCTGAAACCAAATTTTTTGTACTTTTTGCTTTAATTCAAGCAAATATAACGATATTCATTCAAAAAACTGTTAAAATTCAATTTTCAATAAGAAATCGTCACGGATTTTTTGTCTTGAAGAAAAAAACATGCGATTTTTTCGGTACACTTTTGAATGCATTTTTTTCTGGACAAATTTTTGACTGAATTCAGCTTATTTACCTATAAAATACTCATTAAAAGTGATTTCATCTCGATTGATCAATAAATAAAAATGTACCTCGATTTTTAATAAAATTTTCAAAATCGACGTTTCTCGACCAGAGAAGCACTTTTTGAGAATTTTTTCACTATTTTCAAATATAACCGCTGAAACCATAGTTTTTGTACTTTTTGCTTTAATTCAAGCAAATATAACGATATTCATTCAAAAAACTGTTAAAATTCAATTTTCAATAAGAAATCGTTGTCACGGATTTTTTTACCTTGAAAAAAAAACATGCGATTTTTTCGGTTCACTTTTGAATGCATTTTTTTCTGGACAAATTTTTGACTGAATTCAGCTTATTTACCTATAAAATACTCATTAAAAGTGATTTCATCTCGATTGATCAATAAATAAAAATGTACCTCGATTTTTAATAAAATTTTCAAAATCGACGTTTCTCGACCAGAGAAGCACTTTTTGAGAATTTTTTCACTATTTTCAAATATAACCGCTGAAACCATTTTTTGTACTTTTTGCTTTAATTCAAGCAAATATAACGATATTCATTCAAAAAACTGTTAAAATTCAATTTTCAATAAGAAATCGTTGTCACGGATTTTTTCTTGAAGAAAAAAACATGCGATTTTTTCGGTTCACTTTTGAATGCATTTTTTTCTGGACAAATTTTTGACTGAATTCAGCTTATTTACCTATAAAATACTCATTAAAAGTGATTTCATCTCGATTGATCAATAAATAAAAATGTACCTCGATTTTTAATAAAATTTTCAAAATCGACGTTTCTCGACCAGAGAAGCACTTTTTGAGAATTTTTTCACTATTTTCAAATATAACCGCTGAAACCATAGTTTTTGTACTTTTTGCTTTAATTCAAGCAAATATAACGATATTCATTCAAAAAACTGTTAAAATTCAATTTTCAATAAGAAATCGTTGTCACGGATTTTTTTACCTTGAAGAAAAAAAACATGCGATTTTTTCGGTTCACTTTTGAATGCATTTTTTTCTGGACAAATTTTTGACTGAATTCAGCTTATTTACCTATAAAATACTCATTAAAAGTGATTTCATCTCGATTGATCAATAAATAAAAATGTACCTCGATTTTTAATAAAATTTTCAAAATCGACGTTTCTCGACCAGAGAAGCACTTTTTGAGAATTTTTTCACTATTTTCAAATATAAAGCTGAAACCATATTTTTGTACTTTTTGCTTTAATTCAAGCAAATATAACGATATTCATTCAAAAAACTGTTAAAATTCAATTTTCAATAAGAAATCGTTGTCACGGATTTTTTTACCTTGAAGAAAAAAAACATGCGATTTTTTCGGTTCACTTTTGAATGCATTTTTTTCTGGACAAATTTTTGACTGAATTCAGCTTATTTACCTATAAAATACTCATTAAAAGTGATTTCATCTCGATTGATCAATAAATAAAAATGTACCTCGATTTTTAATAAAATTTTCAAAATCGACGTTTCTCGACCAGAGAAGCACTTTTGAGAATTTTTTCACTATTTTCAAATATAACCGCTGAAACCATAGTTTTTGTACTTTTTGCTTTAATTCAAGCAAATATAACGATATTCATTCAAAAAACTGTTAAAATTCAATTTTCAATAAGAAATCGTTGTCACGGATTTTTTTACCTTGAAGAAAAAAAACATGCGATTTTTTCGGTTCACTTTTGAATGCATTTTTTTCTGGACAAATTTTTGACTGAATTCAGCTTATTTACCTATAAAATACTCATTAAAAGTGATTTCATCTCGATTGATCAATAAATAAAAATGTACCTCGATTTTTAATAAAATTTTCAAAATCGACGTTTCTCGACCAGAGAAGCACTTTTTGAGAATTTTTTCACTATTTTCAAATATAACCGCTGAAACCATTTTTTGTACTTTTTGCTTTAATTCAAGCAAATATAACGATATTCATTCAAAAAACTGTTAAAATTCAATTTTCAATAAGAAATCGTTGTCACGGATTTTTTTACCTTGAAGAAAAAAAACATGCGATTTTTTCGGTTCACTTTTGAATGCATTTTTTTCTGGACAAATTTTTGACTGAATTCAGCTTATTTACCTATAAAATACTCATTAAAAGTGATTTCATCTCGATTGATCAATAAATAAAAATGTACCTCGATTTTTAATAAAATTTTCAAAATCGACGTTTCTCGACCAGAGAAGCACTTTTGAGAATTTTTTCACTATTTTCAAATATAACCGCTGAAACCATAGTTTTTGTACTTTTTGCTTTAATTCAAGCAAATATAACGATATTCATTCAAAAAACTGTTAAAATTCAATTTTCAATAAGAAATCGTTGTCACGGATTTTTTTACCTTGAAGAAAAAAACATGCGATTTTTTCGGTTCACTTTTGAATGCATTTTTTTCTGGACAAATTTTTGACTGAATTCAGCTTATTTACCTATAAAATACTCATTAAAAGTGATTTCATCTCGATTGATCAATAAATAAAAATGTACCTCGATTTTTAATAAAATTTTCAAAATCGACGTTTCTCGACCAGAGAAGCACTTTTTGAGAATTTTTTCACTATTTTCAAATATAATCGCTGAAACCATAATTTTGTACTTTTTGCTTTAATTCAAGCAAATATAACGATATTCATTCAAAAAACTGTTAAAATTCAATTTTCAATAAGAAATCGTTGTCACGGATTTTTTTACCTTGAAGAAAAAAACATGCGATTTTTTCGGTTCACTTTTGAATGCATTTTTTTCTGGACAAATTTTTGACTGAATTCAGCTTATTTACCTATAAAATACTCATTAAAAGTGATTTCATCTCGATTGATCAATAAATAAAAATGTACCTCGATTTTTAATAAAATTTTCAAAATCGACGTTTCTCGACCAGAGAAGCACATTTTGAGTTTTTTTCACTATTTTCAAATATAATCACTGAAACCATTAATTTTGTACTTTTTGCTTTAATTCAAGCAAATATAACGATATTCATTCAAAAAACTGTTAAAATTCAATTTTCAATAAGAAATCGTTGTCACGGATTTTTTTACCTTGAAGAAAAAAAACATGCGATTTTTTCGGTTCACTTTTGAATGCATTTTTTTCTGGACAAATTTTTGACTGAATTCAGCTTATTTACCTATAAAATACTCATTAAAAGTGATTTCATCTCGATTGATCAATAAATAAAAATGTACCTCGATTTTTAATAAAATTTTCAAAATCGACGTTTCTCGACCAGAGAAGCACTTTTTGAGAATTTTTTCACTATTTTCAAATATAACCGCTGAAACCATAGTTTTTGTACTTTTTGCTTTAATTCAAGCAAATATAACGATATTCATTCAAAAAACTGTTAAAATTCAATTTTCAATAAGAAATCGTCACGGATTTTTTGTCTTGAAGAAAAAAACATGCGATTTTTTCGGTTCACTTTTGAATGCATTTTTTTCTGGACAAATTTTTGACTGAATTCAGCTTATTTACCTATAAAATACTCATTAAAAGTGATTTCATCTCGATTGATCAATAAATAAAAATGTACCTCGATTTTTAATAAAATTTTCAAAATCGACGTTTCTCGACCAGAGAAGCACTTTTTGAGAATTTTTTCACTATTTTCAAATATAACCGCTGAAACCATAGTTTTTGTACTTTTTGCTTTAATTCAAGCAAATATAACGATATTCATTCAAAAAACTGTTAAAATTCAATTTTCAATAAGAAATCGTTGTCACGGATTTTTTTACCTTGAAGAAAAAAACATGCGATTTTTTCGGTTCACTTTTGAATGCATTTTTTTCTGGACAAATTTTTGACTGAATTCAGCTTATTTACCTATAAAATACTCATTAAAAGTGATTTCATCTCGATTGATCAATAAATAAAAATGTACCTCGATTTTTAATAAAATTTTCAAAATCGACGTTTCTCGACCAGAGAAGCACTTTTTGAGAATTTTTTCACTATTTTCAAATATAACCGCTGAAACCATTTTTTGTACTTTTTGCTTTAATTCAAGCAAATATAACGATATTCATTCAAAAAACTGTTAAAATTCAATTTTCAATAAGAAATCGTTGTCACGGATTTTTTTACCTTGAAGAAAAAAACATGCGATTTTTTCGGTTCACTTTTGAATGCATTTTTTTCTGGACAAATTTTTGACTGAATTCAGCTTATTTACCTATAAAATACTCATTAAAAGTGATTTCATCTCGATTGATCAATAAATAAAAATGTACCTCGATTTTTAATAAAATTTTCAAAATCGACGTTTCTCGACCAGAGAAGCACTTTTTGAGAATTTTTTCACTATTTTCAAATATAACCGCTGAAACCATAGTTTTTGTACTTTTTGCTTTAATTCAAGCAAATATAACGATATTCATTCAAAAAACTGTTAAAATTCAATTTTCAATAAGAAATCGTTGTCACGGATTTTTTTACCTTGAAAAAAAAAACATGCGATTTTTTCGGTTCACTTTTGAATGCATTTTTTTCTGGACAAATTTTTGACTGAATTCAGCTTATTTACCTATAAAATACTCATTAAAAGTGATTTCATCTCGATTGATCAATAAATAAAAATGTACCTCGATTTTTAATAAAATTTTCAAAATCGACGTTTCTCGACCAGAGAAGCACTTTTGAGAATTTTTTTCACTATTTTCAAATATAACCGCTGAAACCATATTTTTGTACTTTTTGCTTTAATTCAAGCAAATATAACGATATTCATTCAAAAAACTGTTAAAATTCAATTTTCAATAAGAAATCGTTGTCACGGATTTTTTTCTTGAAGAAAAAAAACATGCGATTTTTTCGGTTCACTTTTGAATGCATTTTTTTCTGGACAAATTTTTGACTGAATTCAGCTTATTTACCTATAAAATACTCATTAAAAGTGATTTCATCTCGATTGATCAATAAATAAAAATGTACCTCGATTTTTAATAAAATTTTCAAAATCGACGTTTCTCGACCAGAGAAGCACTTTTTGAGAATTTTTTCACTATTTTCAAATATAACCGCTGAAACCATAGTTTTTGTACTTTTTGCTTTAATTCAAGCAAATATAACGATATTCATTCAAAAAACTGTTAAAATTCAATTTTCAATAAGAAATCGTTGTCACGGATTTTTTTACCTTGAAGAAAAAAAACATGCGATTTTTTCGGTTCACTTTTGAATGCATTTTTTTCTGGACAAATTTTTGACTGAATTCAGCTTATTTACCTATAAATACTCATTAAAAGTGATTTCATCTCGATTGATCAATAAATAAAAATGTACCTCGATTTTTAATAAAATTTCAAAATCGACGTTTCTCGACCAGAGAAGCACTTTTTGAGAATTTTTTCACTATTTTCAAATATAACCGCTGAAACCATAGTTTTTGTACTTTTTGCTTTAATTCAAGCAAATATAACGATATTCATTCAAAAAACTGTTAAAATTCAATTTTCAATAAGAAATCGTTGTCACGGATTTTTTTACCTTGAAGAAAAAAAACATGCGATTTTTTCGGTTCACTTTTGAATGCATTTTTTTCTGGACAAATTTTTGACTGAATTCAGCTTATTTACCTATAAAATACTCATTAAAAGTGATTTCATCTCGATTGATTAATAAATAAAAATGTACCTCGATTTTTAATAAAATTTTCAAAATCGACGTTTCTCGACCAGAAAAGCACATTTTGAGTTTTATTTTCGCTATTTACAAATATAATCACTGAAACCATTAATTTTGTACTTTTCGCTTTAATTCAAGCAAATATAACGATATTCATTCAAAAAACTGTTAAAATTCAATTTTCAATAAGAAATCGTTGTCACGGATTTTTTTACCTTGAAGAAAAAAAACATGCGATTTTTTCGGTTCACTTTTGAATGCATTTTTTTCTGGACAAATTTTTGACTGAATTCAGCTTATTTACCTATAAAATACTCATTAAAAGTGATTTCATCTCGATTGATCAATAAATAAAAATGTACCTCGATTTTTAATAAATTTTCAAAATCGACGTTTCTCGACCAGAGAAGCACTTTTTGAGTTTTTTTTCACTATTTTCAAATATAATCGCTGAAACCATAGTTTTTGTACTTTTTGCTTTAATTCAAGCAAATATAACGATATTCATTCAAAAAACTGTTAAAATTCAATTTTCAATAAGAAATCGTTGTCACGGATTTTTTACCTTGAAGAAAAAAAACATGCGATTTTTTCGGTTCACTTTTGAATGCATTTTTTTCTGGACAAATTTTTGACTGAATTCAGCTTATTTACCTATAAAATACTCATTAAAAGTGATTTCATCTCGATTGATCAATAAATAAAAATGTACCTCGATTTTTAATAAAATTTTCAAAATCGACGTTTCTCGACCAGAGAAGCACTTTTTGAGAATTTTTTCACTATTTTCAAATATAACCGCTGAAACCATAGTTTTTGTACTTTTTGCTTTAATTCAAGCAAATATAACGATATTCATTCAAAAAACTGTTAAAATTCAATTTTCAATAAGAAATCGTTGTCACGGATTTTTTTACCTTGAAGAAAAAAAACATGCGATTTTTTTCGGTTCACTTTTGAATGCATTTTTTTCTGGACAAATTTTTGACTGAATTCAGCTTATTTACCTATAAAATACTCATTAAAAGTGATTTCATCTCGATTGATCAATAAATAAAAATGTACCTCGATTTTTAATAAAATTTTCAAAATCGACGTTTCTCGACCAGAGAAGCACTTTTGAGTTTTTTTCACTATTTTCAAATATAACCGCTGAAACCATTATTTTTGTACTTTTTGCTTTAATTCAAGCAAATATAACGATATTCATTCAAAAAACTGTTAAAATTCAATTTTCAATAAGAAATCGTTGTCACGGATTTTTTTACCTTGAAAAAAAAAACATGCGATTTTTTCGGTTCACTTTTGAATGCATTTTTTTCTGGACAAATTTTTGACTGAATTCAGCTTATTTACCTATAAAATACTCATTAAAAGTGATTTCATCTCGATTGATCAATAAATAAAAATGTACCTCGATTTTTAATAAATTTTCAAAATCGACGTTTCTCGACCAGAGAAGCCACTTTTGAGAATTTTTTCACTATTTTCAAATATAACCGCTGAAACCAATTTTTGTACTTTTGCTTTAATTCAAGCAAATATAACGATATTCATTCAAAAAACTGTTAAAATTCAATTTTCAATAAAAATCGTTGTCACGGATTTTTCCCTTGAAAAAAACATGCGATTTTTCGGTTCACTTTTGAATGCATTTTTTTCTGGAAATTTTGACTGAATTCAGCTTATTTACCTATAAAATACTCATAAAAAGTGATTTCATCTCGATTGATCAATAAATAAAAATGTACCTCGATTTTTTATAAAATTTTCAAAATCGACGTTTCTCGACCAGAGAAGCACTTTGAGTTTTTTTTCACTATTTTCAAATATAACCGCTGAAACCATAATTTTGTACTTTTCGCTTTATTCAAGCAAATATAACGATATTCATTCAAAAACTGTTAAAATTCAATTTTCAATAAGAAATCGTTGTCACGGATTTTTTACCTTGAAGAAAAAAAAACATGCGATTTTTTCGGTTCACTTTTGAATGCATTTTTTTCTGGACAAATTTTTGACTGAATTCAGCTTATTACCTATAAAATACTCATTAAAAGTGATTTCATCTCGATTGATCAATAAATAAAAATGTACCTCGATTTTAATAAAATTTTCAAAATCGACGTTTCTCGACCAGAGAAGCACTTTTTGAGAATTTTTTC
>JAEQBA010001552.1:0-26075 GCA_019434445.1 Phalangium opilio
CAGGTTCCGATATGGACTTTTCAGAAGACGTTGATTTGTCCTCCGGGCGTTACAATTCTTCTGTAAAACTGGATGTTGGTGTATGTAGCTTAGTTTCACGACTGATTCATGATCAGACGGGGAAGCCTCCCCTGCCGCAGAAGGCGGACTATCGTTAGAGGGATGATCGTGCTGAAAAGCCCTCATATCATGATAGGTAAAAAGGAGGAGAGGAGGGTCTTCAAAAAGGGCCATGCCCGGTTCACTATCAGAATCTGTAGGTTGATGTGAATCATCTCGAACATGCAGGAGGGATCTGTTGATCCGCTGCTTGATCTTCTCGAGGAGTTGATGTCGAGGTTGAAGGACATCCGGGATAGCAGGAATGATCGGTTGATCGACGTTCATGACCGTCCTGAGGTGACGGTGACGTAGAAGATGATGATGATTCAGATGAAGTAGTTGAGGAAGGTCTTCAGGCTGGTGGTGCGCTCTACCACAATCCGTAGGACTAGGCTCAATTTCATCTGCGACTTCTGATTGAGAAACGGGGGCATTTCCGGCATTGTCGAAGACAGCTACGTTTGTTCAGTAGAGTTTTAAATGCTCTAGGTTGACTTTCCCTACATTTTGTCCTGAGGTAGCATCCTCTAACTCTGGGGAATGTTTTGCTACTATTTTTAAACGGACCTGCCTATTAAGACTAAGCTTTTTCATAAGCTGACCAGTCTTACTTGATAAAGATGCGTTTCCATCCATACTAATGTTCCTACCTCAAACTCAAGAGGGTCATGGCGGAGGTCATAGTATTTTTTCTGGTGGGCTTTAGCTAACTTAGACAATTCATTACTGAATGCTAATTGTTCCTTAAGAACCTTTAAAGCTTTACTACGACTAGGGTCATCAGGGTCCTGAATGGGTTCTTCAATGTCTAAATCCCAAGGAAGACGTGGCTCCGCCCTAAATTCAAAAAGAAAGCGGATCTGCCCGTGGTTTCATGGGGTGCGGAATTTATAGCGAATTGAAGAAGATCAAGGGATTCATCCCATCTATCATGGTGATTCCCTACATAAAACGATATTAACTCGCCTATTACTCTATTTACTCTTTCGGTGGGATTTCCCTTAGGTGTGTAAGGGGTGGTAAACTTGGGGTTTATTTTAAAAGTTCTGCACGTCTGCAGCCAAAGTTTCGAAGTAAACTGTACCCCTCTATCACTAAGGATAGCTTTCGGTGCTCCCCACCTAGTAATAATAGACTTAAAAGCTTGGACACAAGTCCTTGCTGTGGAATTTTGTCATGTAATCAACAAAGACTATTAGGTATTTATAGTGGTGTCTACTTTGAGGGAAGGGTCCCATTATGTCGACACTGATCTGGTCCCAAGGACTTGTTATTTCAGAGGGTTGCATTAGCCCTCGCTTTTTCCTATTTCTAGCCTTAAATTGTTGGCATAAAGAGCATCCTCTAACATAATCCTGGACGTCACTAACTATAGTAGGCCACCAATATCTATAAGTCACTTTACTCAGGGTCTTATCTTTGCCCCTATGAGCTGATAACGGGTGGTCGTGTAACAACCGCATGGCTTCTAGCCTTAAACGAGGAGGTAAGTAAATTTTTTCAGGATTGTTCCTGTACGGTCTTCTATAAAGAAGATCATTTTTCATTTCGAACATTTTATGCCTAACAGGGTTAGATCCTTGCAAGGAATTGATAATAGGGGAAGCAAATGGGTCTTCCCTTTGAGACTTCTTACGTCTTTTATTGTAAAGACTGAATATAAAGCTCTAGGACCTGGAGGACGTATCCTACCTTCAACAGTGTCACTAGAGGAAGTTGTTGAACTACTACTGGTAGTATTTCTACTTGTGCTACTACTAGTAGGATCCAAATGACTAGTAATATTGGAATTAGAGGAACTAAGATTTATACTTAAGACATTTATCGGAGCTCTCGATAAAGCGTCTGCTACTACGTTCTCTACTCCTTTCTTATGTTTGATAGTAAAGTCATATGTTTGAAGGTACATAGCCCATTTAACTAGACGAGAATTTGGTTCCCTGATCTTAAATACCATTGTAGAGCCTGATGGTCAGTGAGGACAGTGAATTTACGACCTTCTAGAAAGGGACTAAACTTCTTAACGCCCAACAAATGGCTAAACACTCTTTCTCGCTAGTGGAGTACCTCGTTTTTGCATCTTTAAGTCCTGTACTAGCATACGCTATAGGGACTTCTACATTAACTTGTATTTGGGACAGAAGGGCACCTAACCCTACATCACTAGCATCTGTAGTTAGTATGCACGGGGAATCCCTTCTAAAGGAAGCTAAGGGGTGAGCCTTACAGATTTCTTCCTTTATCTCATGGAAGATTAGTCCTGTTGTTCCTACTTTATCAGAAAACAACTCAGGAAATTTTAAAAAAGGAATTCTAGTTGATGACGTTGTTCATCAGAAATTGGGGGTGCGGAAACTGCGTCCCTAATGTTATCTACTATCTCCTTATCTATTGGATCCTTTTCAGATGGAATTGAAAAAGGGATCTTTAAGTTACCCACTAAACATAGTGATGATTCAAAATCTAATTTGACCCTGTTTTCCTCAAGAAAATATTGACCCAATAAAAAGTCACTATTTAGGGAAGGAACTATGTAGAATTTAAATTTAAATTGTTTCTCACTTTCATTTGATTTGAGAGTAAACTCTAATTCGTGAGAACCTTTGGTAAATGTATACCGGCCGTCGCCCCAAACTACACAATCTAGTTGTTCATCTTCAGGTAATTCTGAAGAGTTTCTATGTTTACAAATTTTTTGCCACTGATCTAGACTGACAAAAGAGGCATCGGCCCCGCTATCTAATTTAGCGTGAACTGTCGCGTGTTCAAAAGTAACGGGAATGGTAACCCTTTTATAAAGTGAACCCTTCCGGACGGATTCAATCGTCAAGGGAAACGCGACACGCTTCTAGTTAGGGGAATTTATTGGGCACCGGGAGAGGGACCACGAGGGATAATCTTTTTGTTTGGACAGTCGAGTGCAAGATGACCTGGTTCCATGTGATAGTACGTGTAGAGGGGTAAGACAAGGCCAATTGACGACCAGGGGACTTAGATCTCTGATTAAAATATCTATTATAGCATTTTTGAACTCTATTTGAGTTGTTAGCCTTAGCTTTGGGCTCTAGATTCCAAAGGCTGCAAGGGATATTCCCATTGACGAGAAGTAGGAGGATTACAAGGGCTTTGACAATGCCCGGGGGAACAATGACTATGGACGGAACTCTTGTTTGCTGGGCAAGAGGACTCAGTTTTAGCTTTAGGTTTTGGGGGTGATCTCCTCTTTCCCTTTTCTCTGCATTCCTTTTCCTAACTTCAATATCCTTTTCTATTGTTTTACAGGAATTTCTTAACTGTTCCATTGTAGTAAATTGCAGGAATAGGAGGGGAGTTCTTAGTTCATCTTTCAAATTGCTCTTAATTATAGGAACTAACTTTATTTCGGAAAGAGGATGGGTCATCCCTAAATTTAACTTCATTACATCCCCGAAGAAATCCTCTACCGATTCCTTATCTTTTTGACTCCTATGGGATATCTCTATTTTAAGCTTAGAATCAGCTTCCGAGTCTCTAAACTGAGCCTTAAAATGCCTTTTAAAAGTTTTCCAAGCTAACTGAGGATGGGCAGGGTCTGAACTACAAATTTCGTCATACTGACGGAGTAAATCCCTGTACCAATACAAGGCATGCCCTCTTAATAGGAGAGGCAATGCCGCTAACCTGTTTTCATTTGATAGCTTGTGAAATTTAGCATACTCCTCATAGTACAGGAAAAATAGGTTTTAACCCTGAACAAATTGAAACAAAGCTGAAAATTTCAGATCTTATAGATTTTTCGGCGTTCTTTAACGTGGTGTGGTCTCCCACACTCTCCCATTGGAGGAAGTTCCGCCATATTGGAAAATGGCGGACAAAATCGAGAAAACGTTTAATAACTCCGGTTCTACTTAACAGATGAACACGTAGTTAGGCTTCAATTGTAGATCACCTTCAAACATATAATTCATCTCTTAAGATATTTTGCCATACAACTAACCGGAAGTTCACAATCTGACCCTGAAGATTAGCCTCATATAAAAAATGGGGTATAAAGCGTTTATGGTTTCAATTTTCAGAATACGTTTCCAAAATTAAACATATAGTTCCTATTACTGACAAATTTTGATTCTTTTCTGACAAGAGCTATAATGTATAGTACGGGAGAGGGTAAAACAGCATTTGTACCATCATAAAACTTAATGTTTTAATATATACCATAGTTCACCCCAACTTGTCAATACGGCTAAAGTTGAGTTAAAGCTAGTTGACATAACCAAGTGTATACTTTCAATGAAAGATTATGGAATTGAGCTTTTGAATTAGCTTCTCTTCCACCAACAAGTGCGGCAGCAAAGCAGCATACAAATAGAGTTTATCACCAAGTTCAAACCGAGGGGAAAACCACTTTGTGTATTAGGTGTACGCTTTAGATTGTAGTACGAAATAATATTTGTAATATTTAAGTAATACGAAGTAGTATAATGTATTCCCTGTCATATCATGTATTACGAAGTAAAATGCCGGGATTCGTGTAATACAAGGAAAAATTTTGTAATACGAAGTGATTTTGGAAAAGATTCATGTAATACGGTGTACATTTTTGTATAACGGTGTATTATTTTGTATTACGGTGTATTATTTTGTAATACGGTGTATTATTTTGTAGTAAGGTGTATTTTTTGTAATACCTGTATTTTCTGTTATACGGTGTTGTTTTTCTATAATACAATAGAGCATCGGAAATTTCTCAAGTCTCGCGTATTATGGTATATTATTACAAAAAACTGGTGTAATAGGGCAATATTCCAAAATTTTCTTGTATTAGTAAAAAAAGATAGTCCTTAAATGGAAAAAAATTTCTCTTTCACACTGGTTTTCGCGGTATTTTCGGTTGCGCTGCCAGCATGATTGAGTGGGCTAAAGCGCCAGCAGGGTTACCCTACCGCGTAATAGAGTACGCTTTTCGCGCAGTATGCTATTTTTTGGAGAGAGGTTCTAGTTATAGAAAGCTTACAGGTCAGTATCTCTTAACTATTTCTAGATTAAACTGTAAATTTAAATCAAAAATATTGTAAATGACCTTAAATTTGATTGAGTCGGTTAGACATACTGTAAATTTCTTTACATTATTAACTCCTTTGGTTGTGGAATTTTTAATTGTCAGTCAGGCGGTTTTTTATGCTAAGCCTTGTCAGTGTTTTCTTTCAAGTTTCCTAGTTAAAGATTTAATATTAAGTTGATTTTTAGTTATAGTTTAGTTACTATTTAGACACTTTTTCAAAGTAGTTGGTCACTATTTCAACTAAAAAACTTTGCACTTGATATTTGGAGACATTGAAAATTTATATAAAACTAACCAAAACTATTTGGTAATATTTTTCATTGGTTTTGATACCTATCTAAATCGATTGTAAAACTGTTTGTCCATTTTATTCTAAATTTAAGTAAAGACCCTCGGTTTCTCCATTCGAACTCGCGTATTATCTGACATTGCACAGCATTGTTCTAATCTTTATATCGTTCCTGTTGGTGATTTTAGGGACAGATCGGGTAAGATATGGCATCACCTAAACCAGGAGATAGATTTTGGTCCATAGTTTGTTCAGATCTCTCTATAGAACTACCAGTTTATTTAAAAAATCTTTTAAGAAAAATGGGGTTTGACAACCAATTGTCCATGAGAACACTGACTAGCGAAGATATAACAAGAACGGAACAGTTTGTCAAAACGAAAATTGTAAAGTTTGTAATTGACGGCGAAAACCCAGAAGACTATTACGGAAATTATGTAGACTGTCCTAATGATTTCGAAGTTCAACTTGGACACCAACGACTGTTACTTGGAATCACAGACTATGTTTCAAAGAAACCTAGCGATTATTTTTCAAAGTATATTCAGCTAAGCGATAAGTCCAGCAATAAAAAGGGTAACCTCGAAATAATCTCTGCCAAATCGCAAACTAACCAGGATATTATTCAAGAATGTGACCAAGTTCAAACGGACCTAAATACCACCATTCATCGTGAAGAGAAAAAGTACAAGTTTTGATTGAAAACTGGAATAAAAACAGTATCAAATATACTGAAAATGAAGTTTTTGAGAAAATGAAATCCTTTACAATTACCATTTCAAAAGATGGTGGAGACTTGATGGGAAAAAAGAATTGCCCATTTTGCGATATTACCGTTCGAATAAGTACTAGTACATCGAAAACCGGGAACAAGCGGTGGATAATATCCAACTATGGAAAGCATTTGAAAACCCATTTGAAAGTGTATTGTGGAATTGGCAATTCATTTAATGGTGCTACTGTTCAAAAAACTCTACAGTCTCTTTTCAACTAGAGCTCGGAATCGGATATCCATTATCGTTTGTTATTCACGTTTATGTCTACAAATTATTCGCGGTTAATTTACCCAGATATAAAATATAATAGCTTCTATTTTATAGGTTGGCCTATGCGGTTGTAGGTTGAAAAATGTACCGTTTGCAAGTCCATAGCAATTTACTGTATCCATTCGGATAAACGTTGAGTAAGTTACATTACGTATAGATAAGCTTACATATTACGTAATAGGGTAATTTTTCTTAACTGAACATCAAAACTAGTTAATGGATAGCGTTCGTTTAAATTAAACACTGCAAAGCATTAATATAATTGATATAAGTCTGTTTGCCTATTAAACAATTATGAACCTGGTTGCAACATCTTATGTTAAAATAAGTATACAGTACAGTCAGAGCTTTATCATATTTGAACTTTGTGTCCTTGTTCTTGGTTCGAATCTGAAGTTATAAAGGACGAGTAAAGTACTATTCTCAATTACAGACGTACTTAAAAGCCATCTTAAGATACTTGTACATGTCCCTCGAAGTCACAATTGTGCAAACAATGCCTCGTTAGTTACTTTTCTGGTTGCTCTTCATTGATATTTAGCAATGTAATTGCTCAAACATCCAGTGATTTTATACATATTTATTTCGAAAAAACATTGTTGGTTGTTCACATTAGTAATGTATTAATGAAAATAATCCGTTTCCACCACTATTATACACAAGTGAAATATAAAATTCTGTCTGGTGTCATAGTAAAACGCTTCTTTGGAATTCGATAAGTGTCACCAGAAAAATGACCCTCAAAAGCAACTGACGACCCTTTAGTGAAAAAATTCGCCTGCCATTATGCTAAACGTTGGGTAAACTTCTTTATTGACCTGTAATGGTACAGCTTGTTATGATATTATTCCACGACAATACTAACCTTAACCAGGTCCATATCTTCCACCATTCGAGTTTGTCGGTGTGAGGAGGAAGCTTTTCATGCTTGTAGTACTTGAGTAGCACTGAGCCTTTGATTATCCGTCGAGATCTTTCGAATGGACGTTATACAAGTCGTCAATGCCAGCGAAAGCTCCGTGAATATCCATTGTCGACTCTTCACTGCAATCATAGTATTCGTTAAAATCGTTCAGAGTATGAAATTTTGAATTTCTTAACTTAAGAGACAAGTGGCCAGCCTAATATCCCATTTGCTGAGCGCAATAAGGTTTCTAGCCCGAGACCCACAGGGACCCTTAGCGAACTGTTTCGTCTGTCTCTGGGCCTCCATATTATGCCAGAGCTGATTCTTATTGACGCTCAACCTGTCATGCAGATTCCGTGTAGCGTACCCGTACGGGATGTGGACGAAGTGCGCCTGTCCCAAGAACTTGGCCTCTGCCCCCCTTTTAGCAAACCTACCGGCTTTCTCATGGCCATGATAACCGCTGTGACCGGCACCTAGTAGAGCTGAACCCTGTTGCGGGCTGCCAGTCGCGCAAGCAGATCAAGGCAACTGCACACCAGTTGAGAAGTGATCTGACACTGGTTCAGCGCTTCCAAGGCGGCCTGACTGTCAGAATAAATTCTTACAGTCCTTTTTATTAACGCAATAGTCCGCACAATTAAATTGGGGGTTCGCGAATTTAAGAGTGATTATTTCGCTCGCCCGACTAAGTTCAGTTTGATCAATACACAAATGGATTTCATCGAGAGCAGTCGCATTTTTTTAGTGCTCCAATCTCAGGATTTTTAGTATTGGTTGTTAAGCCTCGCGCCGTGTATGCTTAAGCCTCGCGCTGATATAGCCGTGTTAAAAACTATGTCGGGAAAACGTAGTACTTGTAAGTCTTGTTCAAAAGTCATTCGGTGGAATCAGAAAAGAACTAAGTGCTCCTCGTGCTGCAATTATTTTCATTCATAGTGCGTATATTCAGAACGTAATTTTGTGAAATTTCAACTGCAACAATGCTTTACCTGTTTGAATTTTGGTCTCCCACAGTTGAACGATTCATTTTTTATTAATGATTTGAATCTTACTCAAGAGTTGTCAGTCAATGGCTTTAGGACTAGAGACAAACGTTTTATCAAATCTCGTTTTAAAAAATCGCATTTTCTATCGTTTTTCTTATCAAACGTTCGGAGTGTAAAAAATAAGCTACGCGATATATAGTTGGTATCGGAAAACCTTAGTCCGGGTATTTTTGCGCTTACGGAGACTTGGTTGGATGCGAATGTGACAAATTCGGAATTATTTAGCAGCCATTATGTTGTCTTTCGCCAAGACCGTGTATATAAGCGTGGAGGTGGTGTTATGCTTGCAATACACGACAAATTTCATCCTATTGGACAAACAATTAACTCGGATTTACTGACAACATCATCAGGGGTTCAAGTTGAATTAGTGCTAGCCTCGGCCAGGTGTAACACAAGGTCAATATTAATTGGTTGTGCGTATGTTCCACCGCCAGTTAAACAAGAGTACGTAGTTGCGCTATGTGCTGCCCTGACCAGCATCTCTGAGGTTATACACAATCATGACATATTCATTCTGATGGGGGACTTTAATTTACTCTCTCTTGGTTATATAAAACCTACTCCGGATTGTCCAGCTGCGCTTGACTTATTTGAATGCGTCTCGAGCTTTGGCATGTCTCAAGTCATTAGTGATAAAACTAGAGCTAACAATACTTTAGACCTTGTTTTCATAAACAATAGAAGGTTCATCAATCGGGTTGAGGTTATTGATAACTTGCCCGGTTGTGATCATGACGCGGTTTTTGGTGAATTAACTTGCGAAGTTGCCAAGGTCAACTTTACGCAAAAGAGAAATTTTTAAATTAAATGACGCGGACACGGCAAAACTTAACGAACTAATTTCCATTGCACCCTGGGATCTTTGCTATGCCCTAGACTGTAAAGTTGACGATATCTGGCTGAATTGGTCAGCTATTTTTATGGCTTGTCTTAAGGACTCTGTTCCAGTAGCTCTTGTAAAACGCAAATGTGTGACAAAACCTTGGATATCTGGTGCAATTATTCATTTGTCGCATATTAAGAGATATTTATTTAGGAAATTTAAAGCTAATCCTTCTGATACCAATAGAACCGAATTTAGGCGAGTTTGCAATAAGGTGAGAGAACTTGTGAGGAAACAATATCGGAAGTACATCGATAATTTGACTGCTAATATTCCAACTAAACCTAAAGAGTTTTGAAGATTTGTTGGAAGTAAAACCAAACTTCCGGTCCCGAAATTCTTGAATATTGACAATGTCCCCATAAACAGCCCATCGGAAATAGCTACCAAGTTTAATGAATATTTTCAATCGTGTTTTGCTCCTTCTACCCTTTGCCCGAGTGCTGATGATCCTATGTATAATACCATAAACGAATATGAAATTATCTTTTCCCCTTCGGAAGTGGTCCGAGCCATTAAAAATTTAAAGTCAAATGCTGCGGGTCCAGATGGGACCACGCTACAAATTTTAAAACTCTGTAGTGCTTCGGTATCTGTACCACTTGCGGAATTTTTTAACTATTCCCTCCGTTGCGGTCAGTTACCCTCAGACTGGAAAAAAGCTAACGTGTTACCACTATTTAAGGGACGTACGGACAGATCTGATATGTCAAATTATAGACCCATATCGTTAACTTCTATATTTTGTAAGATAATGGAAATCCTAATATCTAATCATATTAAATCTTTTTGTGCGGTATCAAACATTCTACCAGACAGTCAATTTGGCATTCGTTCGGGGTTTAGTTGCGTGACTCAATTAGTTCAGGCTTTTCACGATTGGGCCACAATACTTGATCAACGACGGCCCTCAGACATTCATGTCGTTGTATTTGATTGGCGAAAGGCTTTCGATTCAGTACCTCATGGGCGTCTTATATGCAAGCTTAGCAGCATTGGTATAAGGGGAGACATTTTGCGCTGGTTATCAAATTTTCTTTCTGGTCGCAAGCAAAGAGTCTTGTTTCTGGGACAGCCCTCTGGTTACCTACCAGTCACGTCTGGTGTTCGTCAGGGCTCCGTGCTGGGACCCTTACTCTTTAATTTATATGTTTATGACCTTTCGGCGAAAATTAGCTCGGGGACAGTGATGTGGCAATATGCGGACGATTCGTATTTATCCCGTCCTGTGAATGATTTACCACAAGCCTTAGAATTAAAGAAGGATGTAGATGCAATAATTGAATGGGGTACTGTCAATCACCTACGTCTAAATGCTCAGAAATGTTCTTATATGGTAATAAGCAGGCGCAAAAATCCATTTAGTTATGACTATAAAATAAGTAATGACATCTTAGCTCGTGTACAAGTCACTAAAATCTTAGGCGTGTTCATTTCTAGTGACTTGAAGTTTAACTATCATATAAACACCATTTGCGCCAAATCTCGCCGTCTCTCAGGACTAATTATGAGAACTTTTGGTAAATCCAAGGCGTCTATTATAGCTTTCAAAGCTTTAGTCACGCCAATCTTGCAGTACGCATGCGAGGTTTGGGCGCCGTATTTGAAAAAGGACATTGCATGTATTGAAAGAGTTTTAAGACATTTTACATCTTTTATAGTTGGCCAGAGTTACTATGATATTCCAATGTACAATACTAGGAATAGGGTTTCTTACTCAGACCGTCTTAACACTTTGCAGTTGCTACCTATGTATCAACTTAGAGATATTTCGAGTTTACTATTCCTTTATAGAACAATCAATTGTGCGTACAATTTACCGTTGCTAAAGTATATGACTATTAATGAACGGCATGAAGTCCAGTTCGGAATCTAAGTCCTAATTGGGGCATTCTCTGGTCAAGCTTCTTCCTAAACCTTTTGTTATCAGAGGCATTGTCCACTGTAATTGCTAACACTTGTAAATAATACTATTACTGTAGTGTGAACTAAGAGTGTTGAATAGTCTAGTTTCTAATGAATGGGACCTATACATGTTGCTCCCAAACAATGTCCCTTAAAAAAAGGAAATAGTCCCACACGTGAAGCAAGACATCATCCTTGCCTTCTGATTTAGAAGAAACACATCACTTCGATATTACCTGTTGCGCTACAGCGGGAAACTGAAAACTAGTCTTTGTTATAACCGCGCCTTTGCTAGTAGTTATGAAGAGCAGCGTCACGTTTTTCCCCTCTCGCTACAATGTTATTGAACCTTTATCTTGTAGAAATAAATGAATTGCCGTGTGCTTGAGTAGGTAAAATGAAGCTAAATGAAAGTGTTGCAGTATTTTAACATCTTCCAAAGACTTCTATCTCTTTTAAACAAGATGGGCAGGCTAGTACGTATTACTGCAAGATTGAAACTTTTTCCTTGCAAATTGTTTTGGCATGTTAAGACTCTCGAAATGAGATTTTGAAATGCCGTCAACAGTCACTTCACGTTTGTGCAACGTCAGGTTGCGACGATTCGGGTAAACCGAGTTCTGAAGAACAACCTGTAGCAATTAACCAAGGTCTGCATGCACTAATATTCCGAAACACTAGTACCACCGTCCACGACCACCCGAGTGACCCGCCAGATCATTATAAACTCACAGTTGAAAATCCGTGTTAATGCATCAGCTTGCAGATAACGAATTAAGAAACTGTTACAAATGGATAACTACAAAGCATTAACTTAACTCTGAATAAAAAATAGTATTGCAAAATCGGATTAGATAAGGTTGTTGGTTTTTTATCAAATTATATACACCTACTTTAATTGCAGATTAAACTATTCGGTAACAATATTATTTGCAAATAAAGAAACGTATTTAATTGACGTTAAAAATTATTATATAATTATTTTATCTGTTAATTAATGTTTTTAAAACGTACGCAAAAGATTATGTCAACTCCTTTACGAATCGAAAATTACGCTACGTAATCACGAACGGATAAAATTACACATTTATGGTTTTGGTTTCGAATAAGGTTTTGGAAAATATAGATAGGCGTAAATTATTTGAATGGATAGATCTGATTGATATTCAAGAGATCGTACCTAAGCAACAAAAGTTATACAAATTCCGAGCTCTACGCCATATAGATTATGAAACGTTAACTTTAAACTACAAAAGAATAATATCAAATTATTTTAGGGGAAATAGTCAAGGTTAATAATGGAAGCAGACTCAATTTAGGTTTTTGCGAAATTAACGATAGTAAAATTGAGATATTAAATCCTCAATAACACAAACCAAGGCGATTATATATTATAACAGGAAATGTATGGGCTATTGAGTCTGATTGTTTTCCGATGATCATTGGATCTGGTCTACTCTAAGCTGAAAAATATATAGAGCAACCTTCATCCGCTGAAACACGAGGCAATTGCAAACGCTGTGCTTTTTATCGTTTGTAGGGCCTCTCTCTCTTTTTTTGCTCTATGTTCCAAAAACAGCCATAATTTTCAAAAAACCAAATTCTTAAGTAAAGTTTAAAGGGATAGTTATCACGTTTAAAATGTGCTGGGAATAAGAAAACTTTCAGAGTAAAGCCGAGAAAGCGGGAAATACGTTGAAATTATCCACGTCGTAAAATATTTTCATGTCATAAGAACTTCCGAATAATTTAACCTGTATATATATATTATTATAATTCAAACCATTCTCATCCACTTTGAATTGAACAATATGCCTTCTCAACCACTTTGAATTGAACAATAAGTCTTCTCAACCATCCTCATGAATTTGCCGTCGAAATATTATTCCCACAATATTATTTTCAGTGCATTTCTCAACATTCAATTCTCAGGCGTCCAAAAATTGATTACCGAACGTCAAATAAGTTCTGTTACACCCGTATTTTAGTCATGGCACCTATTTTGCTCCTTAAGCCTTCTCAAAGTATATTCTTGAAACACTGTCCATCATCCAATACCGCGGCTCGTCCAACTTTTAATACCAATTCAACACATTACACCGTCTGCCGTAAAATATCCGTCAAAAGAATTATCCCCAAATATCCATATATATAAGCAACTAGTAAATTATAAAAAATCTTTAAACATATCCAAATCTCTAAATATTTAGACGTTCACAAACCGCCACCAACAACCCTCCATTTCCGAAGACTGAGTCTAATTCATAAGTTCTCATTTCTCATATATCAGTGTGGAACTAAAAATGCTCGGGTTGGAACATCTTGTTTTTCTGATCGTAATATTTAATACGGAGCTAAGTTGATATAGATAAAATTAATAATCATTAGGCTTATTTGCTATGGTTTTGAACGTCACGTTTTTTGTCATAACGTTTGATTTTCTGAACCGATTTACAATTTGAAAACAGTTTCGGATTCTACGTGAGAAGACGCGTGCAACGATAGCATTGTTGATCCATTTGAAGCATTATTTCGTAACGCCATTATCGGGGGCTTTACTATTTCCGCTATGGCTAACGCCCTATTAGCGCCACAGTGTCATTTGAAATTTTAAAATACTTTTGAGAAGTAAACCTATTTAGAAAGTCCTATTTTGTTACACTAGCTCAAATAGGAACAAAATGGCAGCCAAATGAAAATGTCCAGAAACTTCTGTCCGGGACTGTACATTGTTCGGACTTGGAAATTTTTCTCTAATTGATTCTACAACACATGCTAGAATAACCGCGCTAATTCTCCTTCCCAAGTCATGCTCGTACATAAATCCAATGAACATCCTATAGGCTGTATAACAAAATTTCCTAAATAACTTACACGTTAAACTTGTGGTCACTTTTTTAACTAAAGTTCAAATCCATTTCACCTACGATTAATTTGGTATTCATCTTTTGACATTACTTACATATTGGGATCTTCCACGTTTTGATTAACTCTTTGCCTAAATTCTCTTCGTGTATAAAGGCCCCCAGACCGCCCTCAACACCCCTGGGTTTAAGGAAACTCCTGGAAACTACGGATAAAGAGTTATGCATCCGCTTTCGCTATCGTTTGCTTTATTTCTTACACTTAATTGCTCTTGGCAACAAACACATTCATCTTCTGTTTCCATTACCTGGCAATAATGACAACTACTCCTAATAAATTTAATTATAAATATTAAAATTCCGCTCAATGGTGATTTAACTGTTAATTTTTAAATAACAATAATAATGTCCAGCTACTTCACGGAATGAATTTTTAAGACTTTTAGTTTGTATCAACTATGGAAATCCATGAAGTATCCGGACTTATTATTATTTAAATTTGGAATTTTTAAAGTTGGTAGATAATAAAACCTACGTTTTACAAAACGTACCAGGTGTCTAAGTTTTCTCTGAGACTATAGAAATAGAGTCATTTGATTGTTTAGAATCATTGTTTTCCTCATTTTGACCTAAGTCACTTACTGATTAACTGCTATCAGTACTATTACCTTCTGGATCAAATCGATATGGTTATACAATATTCGTCATTTTATTTCAAATTTCCTATTTTCACTGCAATTTTTCCAACATTAATAGCTGGGGATGACTTAGGCCTAAAGGTATATACAGTATGGCGCCAGCCAGCAGGATCCACTCCTCTGACGTCATCGCGCCGATCTCCCTAAAAGTCACGTGACTTAGACTATCCGAATGTTTTGTCATCTGCTACATTTTTGAGTTTTAACTGGCAATAACTAAATAACAAATGATATTTAAATATTTTTTCTCGATGTTTTTAGCGTTTTTACACTATATTCAATATAAACTTTTTTTACTGGAGTTGTCATTTTACAACGAAAATTCATCATCTACCACAGCAAACCCAGGCAATTGAAGGTTCTGATAATTCCAAATATGTTTTCAGTGACCTTGACTTCATCAAATATAAGGGCATCGTCGTCTTGAGGTATTCGCTGTTAGTTAGCTTTTTCCATTTTAAATTTTTAATACTTTTCTTCCTGTTCCATAGAATGGGTGTAGTTAACCCCAGGAGAATTGTTATAAATCTGTGACCTCGTTTTTAAAGTACTACCACACGGCAAACTAAAAATCCCAAACGATTTAAGAGCTTTATATGCTGCTGGGTTTCTGGTATACATCGCTAATGCAACACGGATGCTAGTTGAACTCCAACGATTGCCAGAGACAACTTCTTTATTCTTTATTTTGTCTTTGTACAAGTCGCTTTTTTTCTTTCTCGCGTTCTCGTGTGTTTCTCTCCCATGCAGCTTTCAAGATTTCTGCATTTACCTCACCGTCAATAATTTTGTGAAGATCCTTTAATTGGACATTTACTATCTACTTTGGTGCGCTTTGCTTTAGCATTTGGACTCAGATCTTGCTTTCTCTTTTTCCTATTTCTCAGAGTTTTTGATGAAAAAAAACAATGGGGGCACTGGCTTTTCTTAATATTTGTCTCTGCTCTATGCAAAACAGGACAAGATACTGACTGCAAACGAGGAAACGGTTTTTGAAACTGTTCAATGCTATTGAGACCATCTCGAAAATCGCGATTTGATAAAATTCCGGGACATAAAGCAACTTTTCCTCCTTTTACAATGCTAAGAGCTTCCTCAAGATAGCATATTTAACTGTAATAGTTTTGGCACCCTCCAAATCTTCAACTGTAAAGATCTGCTCGATTCTGAGCTCACTAAATGGAATAACTGTGCTACATTTTCCTGATTCTAAAACTAGATCAATGCCCTTTTCAAAATATTGCAAACTTGGATTGGATACCTGAATCAAATTTCCACTTTCATCAGACGAATACTAAAAAGTTTAAATAATTAAATGAGAGATTTAGGTAAGTTCAAGCAAGCTAATACTATGTTTTCGTACTCTCACATGTAGTCCTAAATGATGGAATTTGTTTATAATTCCTTGGATGTGAAGAGTGGTGGCACTTGCAGATAGTTTTAATTCGGTTATAATGCCTTTTTCAAATTAGGAAGTTATTTGATCATCAGTTTGTGAAGTGCAGTAAACCATTAATGTAAGCGTTTGGGTAATTTTATCTGCAATTTACAGTTAGTACATATGTGAAACTTACATAACAAATGAACAATCATATATTACCTTGAGAGTTCACTTTAGTGGATGTTAATGTATCAAGAAGAAACAAGCGTTGTGTTTTAGCCTTCTTTACTTTAGGCCTTGGTTCTAAGGCACTCACAAATTTTAGTGTTTGCGTTGACGCGCTTTTACTTTTATTTACTAAAGTTTGGGTGGGCTTTACCCTTGTTCCCACCATTTGAGGTTCAAAGTCATGCAACCCAGGGCCAACCATTTATGGTTTGAATACGAACCCTTTAAAATGGTTCAATATTGAACCTTTAAAAATGGTTCAATATTGAACCTCTAAAAATGGTTCAATATTGAACCTCTAAAAATGGTTCAATGTTGAACCTTTAAAAATGGTTCAATATTGAACCTCTAAAAATGGTTCAATATTGAACTTTTAAAAATGGTTCAATATTGAACCTTTAAAAATGGTTCATATTAATACCATTGAAAGGTTCAAACAAGTACTTTTGAAAGGTTCGAACGAATACTTTTGTAAGGTTCGAACGACTACCTTCGTAAGGTTCGAACGACTACCTTCGTAAGGTTCGAACGACTACCTTTGTAAGGTTCGAACGACTACCTTTGTATGGATCGAACGACTACCTTTGTAAGGTTCGAACGAGTACCTTTGTAAGGTTCGAACGACTACCTTTGCAAGGTTCGAACGAGTACCTTTGCAAGGTTCGAACGAGTACCTTTGCAAGGTTCGAACGAGTACCTTTGCAAGGTTCGAACGAGTACCTTTAAGAGTGTCGCGTAACACCTTTAAGAATGGGAGATTTTTTGGTGGGATAGTAGTAGAAATTCTAGTAATTTTCCTAGACTTTTCATGAGGCATAACTCAAATATCGAGTGTGGTTTTACTGTTTAATAAAATTTTGATTATCCGCAGTATTATTAGCAATTGGTGCTATATTCATAGCAGGGTTCCACCTTGAGAGAACTTCATCCCCTATAGGGAGGAAAGTTCTCTCATGCAGAACTATACCTCTTTAAGCGAGGGTTGTTGCATATAAAGTCATTTTAACGGGTTTATAAACTTCTGAAAAAGGCAGAAAGTTTTTGATTTGTACAAATGCATAGGGTATTAAATTAGTTTTGGAGGCTATAATATTCAAGCAGTAGATATAGACGTTCTTGTTAAATTTAATAATCTCTTTTCACTAAGAGTTTTTCGAGCACCAGAAACGCGTTTAATCTAATTTGCACTACAGATTTTACAAAAAAAATCCATTTAGTACTCTAATTTTTCTCAAATTAATGATAAAACATGTCACAAAAGCAAGTGCCCCACTTTGGCTTCAATAGCTGGCCCTACTGTGAGGCCAATACCTAACCTAGTCTCGTTTTTTAAGAGTATCGCCTAACACTATTAAGAGTGTCGCTTAACACCTGTAAGAGCATAGTTTTATAAAGGTACAACACCGCCAGATTACCAATTTCTTTGTTAGTTTTATTTAAAGGATAAAACTGTTTTCTTTCATGAATATCATCTTTAAAAAAGGTTTGACAATTACGTTTTTCAATAATTTTTTTACTGTTTGTATTGACTTTAATATTAAATCATTAATGAAAATGAAAGGCCTTATTTAAGAAACCCGCAGTATTATAATTTTTCATGTTTAAATTCGAACGGTGTTTTAATAGTGTTATTTTACACCGAATTTAAACTTTTAATTGTCCACTAAAAAATCAAGGTAATAAAACTCTCTTTCGGGTGTTTTTACGGTGTTTACACCGTTTTAACACGTTTTTAACACTTCATTTCTTAGAGTGTTGAAAGGTTCGTCATCTTGTTTATTGCGAACCCCAATTAGTTGAATACAATGAACACAACCACTTTCTCAAATGTAGGCACTATTTTGTGACCCTTTCTGCTTTGAATGTGTAAACATTTATTTCCGACAAGCGGTTTTCAATGGGCGACATATTGAGGGAATTGCTTGGGCATTGAATTTCTAGATGGTTCTCTCCGAAATGCGCGGTTTTCAACCAAACGTTCATGCAGACTTATGTTGAAACTGACATCAAGAATTGAAGAATCGCTACTAATCTAGATGGAAATCTCTTTCCACCCTCTGACCTTTGCGAACCATAGTGGAACAGAATGTCGCACCGGTGGCCACATCTTCACCAAAGGCAGATTTGAAGTATCATTCTACAATTGTTGACTTATACATTTGTGTAATATTAAAGGGTATATGAATATGGCTCAATGCATTGATTCCGTGGTGGACGTGTATTCAGAACATTACATTTAACATCACTGCGCCTTTACTGGAATGTCATTCGGTTATTTGGACGAGCTATGTTCAACTGTTCACTTTCTCCTTAAAATCGTCCCTAATGATTCAAAACCCCTTATTTAGCATTTGGAAATGGGAAGTGGCGACTTTAAAAAAAACACTTTGTAAAAAATATATTCAAACAATAATATAAGATAGGTTTTTTATCAATTGTATCAGATCAATAATTTACGGCTTATTGTTAAAACAAGACGTCGCGGGAGAGAAAGTTTTTAATTGCGTCGACTGTACCATCCTTTCTGCAAATGCTAGTTTCGCGAACGACATTCTTATCACGCCTTTCAATCAAAGTAGCAGGGTGCAAGAGAGAATAAACCGAGAGAAAGGAAATGCATCAAAAACTGTAGTCTTGTGACCAAACTAGAAAACCAAAACTGTCAATAGAGTAGTATCACTCCATGTTAACTTCCCACAAGGTCTAATAAAGGCAGTGAGCCGAAATACTCTATAGAAAATGATTCTTGCTAATAATGTTGCAAAATCTTATAAACAAGCAAGTTTCCGACTCTTCAAATCCAAAAACCTACCTTTTCAACCCAATATGGTTTCGTCCATTGAATTTCTTGTGCATTTTGAGCTAAAAGGTTCTGAAGCAAAATACTTAGAATTAGGCTACTTCCAGCTTGACAGCGCTAAATATACCGCTTAGTAAAATTTAAAGAACAGTATCGTACATTTACTTACTATTAAAAACACCGCTATATGCACATAAAAACGATGACATAATGCGACCTCAAATGTACACATTATTTAGTGGTTATAAGAGCATACATTTTAAAATATATTTCAAATTTGTAAGCCCCTCAAATTCAAAACTCGTTACGTTAAATTTGTTATATGTATTATTATTCCCCTTCAAACGTGCTAAATCTCCGTAGAAAAGAGCACAAAAATATTACGAGCCGCAACCTGAGGCGCCCGTAATGGTTTATCATTAAACGTTTAAAATTGTGATAAAGCACCTTCAATTTTTTTTAATTTGAACCTTAATAAAAATTAACATTTAGTGTTATGGCATTGAACCTTGTGAGGTTTCTCACTGAACCTTCCCTGATTTAGCATTGAACCTTTTATTTAAATTAAGTTTGCATGGTTTCTTACTACACCTTCGATGGCTTAGAATTGAACCTTATATTTAAATGAACCATGCAAGGTTTATACCTGAACCTTCCATGGTTTATACTTGAACCTTCCATGGTTTATACTTGAACCTTCCATGGTTTAGCATTGAATCTTTTTTCATATGACCCATGTGAGGTTTGTCATTCAACCTTTCAAGATTTAGAATTGAACCTTTTATTCAAATGAACTTCGTAACGTTTATCTCTGAACCTTGCATCGTGATAATTTGAACCTTAAAAGGTTTATATAGGAGCCTTTCATGCGGATGAACCCTTTAAGGTACACCAGTGAACCATTGTTTTAGATTTTACCATTTTAGGTTTTTTATAGCACCATTTGTGTCGATTGAACCCTCCATGGTTAAAAACCGAACCCCATCTGAACCTTTTCCAATAACAGTGTACAAGAAACAATGGATCAAGGGGTAGAAGAAAATGAACCTGCGTCTCCGGAGAGTAACACGTTGGACTTCAAAGGCTTAATACCACCAACTGGATGGTCGATGAAAATTCTCTCTGATTGTGTTGTGTTTACTAAAAATAGGAACCATGAAGTAGTGTTATTTTGTGTCAATGATGATCCCGTTAGTATGACCATTATTGCCTCGGGTAAAAAAATATCCAATGATAAATTGATAAGACTTTGAAAATCGAGTGTAATTTGGACATATATAACATATTGAAAAAGTTGGATTATTTCAAAATCTGTCCTGGGAATAACGATGAAGATCTCGTTAAATTTTACAGAGAGAGACGACCCAACAATCATAAAACTAACAGTAATTACTCTGAAAATTTAAAATCTGTTTATAGCAATAGATGCGAAGGTCTCATTGAGGTTTTGGGGAAGAGGTGTGTTTCGTGTTGACTATATCGCTCGACTTTGCGAACCCTACGTTTGCGTTCCAAAGTTGTCACTAAACATTGTAATGCGAAAGCCAAGTCATCCAAACCTAATAAGAAGCTGAGAAACAGCTGCTATTTTCAGAAAATGTTAAAAAAAGAACTTTCTGCGTTAAAACAGCTGTTTAAGGAAAAAATGAAGAAAGAGAAACCAGGATCGTTTATTTCAATTTTCATTAAGCAACAATTGCGTGCTTTGGAACGATCAAAATATGGCAAGAGATGAGACAGTGTTTTTTTGAAGTGGCGTTCCTACATGTAAAATAAATCAAAATCTGCGTACGCAGCGTTACAGAAGTCTGGAATAATTACACTTCCTACAATCAGAACATTGGACACCATGATCATACTACACAAAACAAATCTGGATTCAATGAAGATATTTTTAATGAACTAGTAGACGTTACTGACATAGATAACCTTCCAGAACACAAGAAATACTTTGTCCTTCTTTTAGATGAAATGTCCAATAAGCCCGATTTAAACTGCCACAAAGACACTGGGTGTCTGACTGGTTTTACTGATATTGACGATTATCATAATTTTCTAAATGGCAAGGAGCAAGAGTTGAAGGGTACAACTACACCACCACTCGCAACGAGTATTCTTCAACTTATGATACGTGGAATTACAAGCAATATAAGAATACCATTCGCCCATTTCCCAACAACAGCTGCAAGTGGAGAACTATATTCTATTATTTGGGAGGCCCTCAGTTTGTTGGAGAATCAAGGTTTTCCAATTTTAGCTGTAGCCTCAACCATTTGAAAGATTTTTCGTATGTGCGCCAATGATGAAGGCGAAGCGACTGTTCCCTTTGTCACTTGTAATGTGCATGCCGCCAATGAAGAAAGAAATATTTTTTTCCTATCAAATGCTCCACATCTGATAAAAACTGTTCGGAACTGCTTAAGCAACAGTGGCGCTCATTCTTTGTCTCGTGATCTGTGGAGAAATGGTGAAGAAATATCCTGGAAAGTGATACTACGTCTTTACTATTCTCAACTAAGAATGAAAGGCCAATTTAAAAATGCATCGAAGCTGACGTACTCTCACGTATTTCTAAATGGATATTCCAAAATGAAAGTTAATCTGGCCACACAAATCATGAGTGAAACTGTAGCATCCGCGATTGAAACACTCTTTGGGAATGATCGATATCATGAAACACTTAAGTTTATAAGGACTTTTGATAAATTTTTTGATTTGTGTAACGTCAAAAATTGTACTGAAGGGTTCAGGATAAGAAAACCTAACAAGAAATTTTACGAAACCGAGGATCATGAACGTTTGAAGGTAATTAAACAAACTCAGGGTAGTTCACCGTTATTCAATAGTATAATAGTAAAATATTTCTTTCAGTGGCTTAAAGATTTCATAAAGTATTAAGATGACTGGGAGAAAGACGTTGCGAGTAGGCCGGGAGATTTTTCAAAAACAGAAAGGAGTAGGATGCTACTGAGCGCAACTACTATTGAAGGTCTACGAATGACAGGTTTGTAAGAAAAGCTCCTGAACCTGTAATTAATGTAATTAATTTTAATTTGTCAATTATAGCCCTATCAACAGTAGAAATGGTGAAATACCTTCTCAAGAAAGGGACCAAGTTCGTTTTGACCCAACATCTACATCAAGACCCGTTGGAGCAGTATTTCGGAAGACAGCGATGTTCTGGTGGTCGGAACAGCGATCTCTCGGTTGCTCTTTTTGAAGCGAACATGGATAAACTAAAAGCCTTATCGGGACTGGTTATAGAAGCAGTTAAAGGAAATACAACTATTTCGGAGAAAATGGTCATGTAAACTTTTTAATGACTTCAAATCAATCACAATTTAGGAACCACGTTTATACTCAATAAAATTATTAAACATTTCATTGACTAGTTTAAACACTTCAGTTCTCTCTCTTTTTTTAAAAACATTTAGGAACATTTGGTTTAAAATAAATTGGTTTAAATATCACTTTGCGTCTTCAAGTTTCAGGTACATTTATGGACGGCAAAAATTGTTGGAACAGGTCAAAATCGGGGTTTTCCGTTAAGAAATTGTAATCCGGAGTAACTTCGAAGTTAATCCCACTCGGAGTTGAAATGTTACTTTCTGGAATGTGAATAGTAGGGATTTATGTAACATTTAGTTGATCCGGAGTTTTGTTTCTTGTACTGGGGCCGTTTTAGGAGTTTTCAACCTCTTTTTTACGTCAGTGTGAGTCTTCATAGTTTTTCTTTTTGGCGTGATGATAATCTTTTCTCTTCTCTGAGAGCCTCTTTTGTGTTATACTGGTATTCTTCTAACATATCCCTCACCAAACACTTACCTCTAGTATTCAAAAATATGTCTAAAAGGGTCAAAAGCCATTTCTTACTATCCTTTTCGCTGTATATTGCTTGCCATCTCGCAGTGATTTCTTCATTTTGCATAATATGGCGTATAGCCGAATTTATTCATACAGTTGACGAATGGTTTGATACCATGAATAGTTACACCAAGAGCGATGGAAGGAAAAGTGGCTACGGAATCAATCATAGCGAACAGTCGAAAAAACTAGATAACATGACCAGTGTGGTACAGTCGCTAAGATGTTATGGCAAGAAAGGCAATCCTCTTCAAAGCCTACAGCTTTTCCAAAAAGGATTTATAATCTCGAAAAGGGTCGGCGAAGAAAAACCTTCCATATCAAATGAGAAGGGTATAGTTAAAAAGTTACAGAAAAAATAGCATCTGTATACCTAACCTATCCGAGAAATGTAATTAGCGGGTTTGTTAAAATGCGAACCCTCTTAAGAATAAAGTTCCTAAACCAGTCTACCATAGAAGCAGATGCAATTAAGCGAAATGCCAAAAAAAAACGAGTGTGTATAGAGCGAAGTTCTGTACTTAAATGTGATATTTTATTATCATAAAAATGTTATGAACGAAAATAAATAATTATTAAAACTATTTTGCTACCTAGGCAGCGACAGACTACTCTGATATTAACTCACTTTGTTCCTAAATTTTAGTTGAATTATTTGTTAAACTTTTATTTAACAATAAATATTTTATTCCCAATCACATTGTGAATAATTATTGTTGCCTTTAAACTTAAATTTATTATAATTAAGCTCCTAATATACGAGCGGAATGGGGTAAACAATAATCCGCCTTGTTCAAATCTCATCTGGGTGACGTCACGCGTGCTTAAGCAGACGACGCTTCATCGACTCACAAAATTTCTTTCAAACCGAGTAGCGATCGAGACCCCCTTGCTTTAGCTCGACCTTAACATTTTTCTTTTGATCTTTCTTAAATTGCGCGGTGTCTTTGGCATGCTGTCTAAGCCTATCAATTTTCCACACTCTTCTCAACTAGGCTTTAGTTTTAGGATTTTCATTTAAAACTTCTTCAAGGTCATCTTTAAAGCTTGTGTCTATCATAAAAACAATTTCCTCCATTTCGCGTGATTAATCCTCCTTTAGGATGACTTCATACTTTGCAATTCGTTTCGGCAGATGCGCAATTTCGTTTCTTTGGGATATCCTCTATTTTTTCAAATTTAATATGTGTTCTTTTCTGAGTTTTTGGCGTTAAAAATCTAATTGGTATATTTGGAAGAAATACTACTTGGACTTGTTTTTATTATAGATTTAATTGAGACGCTTGATGAACTAGTGGTAGGTGTTAATTCCATTTCATTGAGATCATTAGTGTGAGTGTTCATAGTGGTAGTAGTTATCCAGCCTTGACTTTTTCTCATCGGAGTTACCGGAGTAGTCAGAATGTTGTTTGGCTCATAGATAGGCTCTTCCATTGTTTGACAGTTTCCACTTGGTGCAATAGTTTTTATACCTAAGCATATTCGTTTACCCACTGACTGACCTTCAAATTCCGAGATGCTGAAGCTTCGCTTTGCCCGACGAGACCCGTACGACTGGCAATTGACATAACGATGAAAAGGATACGCTGGCAATCGAAATTTGTTTGAGATGTCAATTATATAGGAACAATTGGGTCCTTCGTATACTTGGGCACCACCTGGATAAAACCTTTTTGGGCAAAATCCTTCGTGGCTTTCACTTTCAAACAATTAAATTCATCGGTGGTGATTCCGCAACACAATTTAACGCCACCAGTTTTACAGATCCAAAAGAAGAAAGTTTTTGAAGCAATTCCACAAAAGGTTTTTCAACTTCCCTCATTTCACAAACAAAATTTGCCACTTTGTTAATGCTTTTTACACTTTTACCCAATGCAACAAGGTTTGCCGACCAGGTTCTTTAAGATACTGTCACTTTCAAGGGATTTGAAATGACATTTGCTTATCTTTCTGCAGCAAAACTTGTGTCAAGTGAAAGTTTATCCACTTTTTGGAGCACATGATCTTTTAAATTAATTTTGCCACCAACAGCTGGAAAGAAATGGTTATTGTCCTTCCTCAAAATTTCAAAAGCGGTAAGTTATTCCACGTTTGAGCAAGGGCTAGCAGCGGCAGCCTCTTCAGAGCCAAGGCCTACGATTTCGCTTACTGTTTTAATTTCCAGGTTATTGAAAACCTCGCACGCGCTTGTTAAAATCGCTTTCAACAATTCTTCAGTGGAGCCTGCATCCCCTTGTCGTACTTTTCTTATTTATTGCTTTAATTTTGTAACTCGCCGCGACACATCACGAAACGAAAAGATAACTATATTCCTTCCAAAATTGATGTCTGCTAGTGTTAGGAGTGGGAGTACGGGGGGATTTAAATTCGAAACGTCACTTCCTCTTGTCTTATGATTGTTTATTAGAGCTACGTAAACGCGTCAAAGGCTAAGATTGTAACACCCAAACCAAATCGACATGATAGAAGTAGAAGGGGCATATGATAGAGCTGTATATTCATAGTTATATAGATTCATGATTATATCTGTTTCTTTTTGGGAAGAAAGGTTATTTAGGAAATAAATTAGTTCTGGAATACCAAACTCAATCGCAACTTACAGTTGGAATGTTCAGAAATTTAATGCACTGTGTAAAAGCACACTATGCTAATTATTAGTTTTAAAACCGCGTGAAACTAGCTGATAATTTTATAAATTCTTCATGTATTTCATTGTGATCATTTTAACCGTAGGTTTAGCAAGACAAAAAAGAGACCCAAACGTTTCCGAAAAATCAATTGACCTTATTTTGATAATATAAAATGGTGAATTTTAGAGCGAGATTTGAATTCAAAATTTTTATAAATGTAGCACGTTCTGGTGCGTGAGCTAGAGCGTTGTTTAAAAGAATTTTTTTAAACCTACACAAACGCTGATAACTTTAAACCTATTTTCTAACTCCTCCCTTTAATTAACGCTCCAGAAATTATTGCCAATACTTGTACAAGGTTGACGTATCTCTCGTAAATTCCATT
>JAEQBA010001552.1:26140-62879 GCA_019434445.1 Phalangium opilio
TTTTATACAGGGTGTTTCTGGAAAGTCTGGCACAAATTAACAGGCATGTTCCTTGGGTCAAAAGGAGTCCGAAAGGTCCTATGACGTTTTGGGGTAAAGCGCTCCGTTGAGACGTTATGGGCTCTCAAAAAAGGCCGAAAAACAAGGAGATTTTGCAGAATTATAGCACTAGTTTTGTGGTTTTAACCCAATTGTTTTCTATTATTGGGCATAAGGCAATGATCGAAATAAGTTCAAACCTAGTGGAAGACCGTGAACGTGTTAAACGGCCAAAAGCATTAATCCCTTTGTTTTAATTAATGATTGTAATTAAAGGTATGGAAAGTAGCTCAGATATCGGTTACTTGTTTGTTCAGATGTACTGGTAACTGACCAGTCTTTTATTATTTATTTCAATTAGACACATTACTTTTACAATGATTCGAATGAACCCCATTACTCTTACAATAATTCGAATGAACCCCATTACTTTTACAATATTAATTCGAATGAACCCCTTAACCTTTACAATAATTCAAATGAACCCCTTAAGTTTTACAATAATTCGAATGAACCCCTTAAGTTTTACAATATTTGGAATGAACCCCTTAAGTTTTACAATAATTCGAATGAACCCCTTAAGTTTTACAATAATTCGAATGAACCCCTTAAGTTTTACAATAATTCGAATGAACCCCTTAAGTTTTACAATAATTCGAATGAACCCCTTAAGTTTTACAATAATTCGAATGAACCCCTTAAGTTTTACAATAATTCGAATGAACCCCTTAAGTTTTACAATAATTCGAATGAACCCCTTAAGTTTTACAATAATTCGAATGAACCCCTTAAATTTTACAAAATTTTACATTAATTCGAATGAACCCCTTAAATTTTACAATAATTCGAATCAAACCCATTAATTTTACAATAATTTGAATCGAACCCATTAATTTTACAATAATTCGAATCGAACCCATTACATTTACAATAATTCGAATTGAACCCATTACATTTACAATAATTCGAATTGAACCCATTACATTTACAATAATTCGAATTGAACCCATTACATTTACAATAATTCGAATTGAACCCATTACATTTACAATAATTCGAATTGAACCCATTACATTTACAATAATTCGAATTTCCCCCTTGCTGTGTTGGTCTAAACATTAGCGTAGTTTTCAACCTCAGAAGTTGTAGGTTTTTTTACCTTAACGTGCTTCATGGCGTACGCGCGCAAGTTTGCTTAAACGTTGATGGTGCCCAGTTTGAACAATATTTGTAGAACAATGTAATTGGGTTTCATTCGAATTATTGTAAAAGTAATGGGGTTCGATTCGAATTATTGTAAAAGTAATGGGGTTCGATTCGAATTATTGTAAATGTAATGCGGTTCATTCGAATTATTGTAAATGTAATGGGTTCAATTCGAATTTTGTAAATGTAATGGGTTCGATTCGAATTATTGTAAATGTAATGGGTTCAATTCGAATTATTGTAAATGTAATGGGTTCAATTCGAATTATTGTAAATGTAATGGGTTCAATTCGAATTATTGTAAATGTAATGGGTTCAATTCGAATTATTGTAAATGTTATGGGTTCGATTCGAATTATTGTAAAATTAATGGGTTCGATTCAAATTATTGTAAAATTAATGGGTTCGATTCCAATTATTGTAAAATTAATGGGTTCGATTCCAATTATTGTAAAATTAATGGGTTCGATTCCAATTATTGTAAAATTAATGGGTTCGATTCCAATTATTGTAAAATTAACGGGTTCGATTCCAATTATTGTAAAATTAATGGGTTCGATTCGATTTATTGTAAAATTTAAGGGGTTCATTCGAATTATTGTAAAACTTAAGGGGTTCATTCGAATTAATATTGTAAAAGTAATGGGGTTCATTCGAATTATTGTAAAAGTAATGTGTCCAATTCAAATAAAGAATAAAAGACTGGTCAGTTACCAGTACATCTGAACAAACAAGTAACCGATATCTGAGCTACTTTCCTTACCTTTAATTACAATCATTAATAAAAACAAAGGGATTAACGCTTTTGGCCGTTTAACACGTTCATTGTCTTCCACTAGGTTTGAACTTATTTCGATCATTGCCTTTTGCTCAATTATCGAAAACAATTGGGTCAAAACCACAATTCTAGTGCTATAATTCTGCAACATCTCCTTGTTTTTCGGCTTACTTTTGAGAGCCCATAACGTCGCAACCAAGCACTTTACCCCAAAACGTCATTGGACCTTTCGGTCTCCTTTTGCCCCAAGGAACATGCCTGTTAATTTGTGCCAAACTTTCCAGAAACACCCTGTATAACATAGAGCCAATTCTTATTTTTAAATAATATAAAAATTGATAGTCACACATATAATACACTCACCCAAAAATATTGCAGCTGCCATATCCGCAATAAGGTGTTGATGAAGTACAATCATCGCAAGACCACGGATTGCCAAACCTGGTGCAATGTGCCTGGCAACAGTCGCTTGAAACAGATTTGTAAGCTGACGCCACCAATAAAATCGTGTATAATATAGTGGTAACCGTGCCCATTTTCGTATCTAGAAAATTTTGGAATAGAGAATTTCAATTGTGAGTTTCATTATTATGAAAAATTATTTGTGTTTTTCTAATCGTGTGTGTGAATCTGACAAGTTATTATAAAGTTTTAGAAAGATCACTGATAAATAATTTATTATTTTTATCATAAGTGAATCATATTACAGCTCCCTATAAGTACTGGACGTAGGTTATGCTTTTGTAAACAGCGTTTTCTTCCAAGACATCCAAGCCCGCCATCTATAGCTCAGTTTTACAAGTATAGTTTTCCCTTTAACCCGGATCTTGAGTAAGGTTAGCCTACGGAAGTTCCGGTTGATGATAATGGCTGTCAGACAGCCGTCAGTGTCGTGATTAGTGTGAAGCTTATTATCGCGTTATAATTTTGATTTAGAATGACTTATGTTAGGATCAATGTAACTAATTGCAATGGTTGCATGCCCACATTAAAGAGACATCTGAACACGATCTATGTGATATTAAAAGCACTTAACCGTAAGCAACTAAAAAAACGTTTTGTAAAACTGAAAAATATTGACCAGCATCTTTCGCAAACGGAAAACGTTAAAGCATTGAAAAAATTTGTCACACTTAAAAAAGGAAAAAAAAATTCTATGTCGACGCACATAACCTTTAATTAGTAATAAATCGGTCCAACTATCCCCGCTAAAAACCTTTAAATCGATCGGTGGAAGCTTAGCTCAGTGCTGTACTGTACTAGGGATACATTAGAAATATTCTAGCATGATCATCCATGATGAGGGTTATTTTGATCATTTGAATTCATATTAATTTCCTTTTCAACACAAGCGTTTAAAAAATACCTATTGACCGCCAATTATTTTTTAAAATCGGAAAAATAAAGTGGACTTCCACTATAATATTCACAACCCAACACTGTATGGAACAACTTGTTTCCTTCCCAGCTCTTCTCTCTCAAACCTTTCCTCATTGGCTACCAGCCTACCACTTACTTCCGTTTGCTTCGCCCGCTTATTAAAAATTACTTTCGCGCCAAAATCATTCCTCTGGTTTAGTTCAAAAATTCGCCGCTGCGTTTCGCATATACCCTTTTCTCTTCAGTGCTAGGAGACAATGCTGATGCACGGCGATGTTATATCGTCCAGTACTTCTAGGGAGCTGTAATATGATCCACTTCTGTTTTTATTTAATCAAACTCATTTATTTGGCGATCTATTAACCATGCATTAAAAGAAGATGACCCAAGAGCTGTGCCATAACAGTAGCCACATTGTTCTCTACTTAATTACAACATATTTAATTAAGCTTCGAAAGAGAATGGATTTAAACGGACATTATGTTGACAGATCGTTAGCGCAGAAATTGACCTACAAATTAAAGACTGTTATATTTTATCCAAGGATCCAAATTGATTTCTTACTCCAAAAGTATGCTCCAATTTTGGTTAAACAGAAAAGGTTGTTACACGTAGGAGAAATTGATTACAACATAATTGATATGCACATAATATTCAACAAAAAACTGCCGGTGCACGTCCGTGAAAATCTGAAATACATGTAAGTTCAAGATCAATCTTTAGTGTAAAGTACTACTTCACGCGCTACTGCTATTTAAAAACTATTTGGGAAACCAAAATAAACGTCACTGAGTGAAGACAAGGGTTATCTACCTATTGAAGAAGTTTTCTTAAATAATCTGTTATAAATCAAAGTCCTGGCTGACTGACTGATAATTAACGCCCAGCCCAAACCGCTATTTCTTTTAGGCTGAAAATTTGCAGGAACGTTATTCGTAAGTAGTAGGCCATTTTTTTAAATGGCGTTCAAAAACTTAAAAGCCTTTCTTTATGGAATAATGTCCGCATGAAAAGTAATAAAAAATGTCCCGACGGGCTGACGGGCAACGCCGAGTGCCTTCTCTCCTAGGGTGCTACAAAAATATTAGTCACCATTAAATCTACCCATTCTTTATATCATTTTGATGGAAGTTCTTATTACACGCGAGCGACGCCGCGGGTAACAGCTAGTTAAATATATATAATTGATATTGATAATTTTAATTGTCATTAATTTACCTTAGTTCTGGTTAAGTAGTGTTAAAAAAACGTTATTCTCAAAATAATTTTAAACATAGCTATTGTTGACGTTTGAATTCTAGCGTATGCCTCTTGGGAAATTTAGGGTATATAAGGTAGCCGATAAGAGATAAGAATTAGTACAATTGCGTGAACCTTCGGTGGAAGCCCTGCCATTGGGAGGCTAGACGTTTCTAGTAACCCCTACTTTGATAATGGAGTAGAATCCAATATTGCTTTCTGCTTATGCGGTCCGGATATTGCGCTCCTAGTTACCACTTTGAGTTACGATGTCGTCACGGAAAGGCATTACACTGGACTTATCCGTGTGTGTGTCTGTCGGAGCAAACGTGTTCGCAGGATGCAATTTTAGGATTCTACTCCAATCTTTAGGATTAGAAAGTACGCTGCGATCGGCTAGGGTTACGCGAAACGTCTAGCCACCCAATGGCAAGGCTTTCACCAAAGGTTCATGTAATTGCGGGTTTTCTTATCATTTACAGTATACAATCGCGGTATCGCCTTATATACCCTTAATTTCCAAAAATTGTTAAAGAGACATACGCCTGAATTCAAACGTCTACAATAGCTATGCTTAAAATTATTTTAGGAATAAAGTTTCTTTAAACGGTTTAACTATTATTAAACTAAATTACTGCCGATTAAAATAATTAATATCAATTATATTTATATAATTATTTAAGAAAAACCTCTTAATTGCGTCTTGAATAGGAGAGGTTCAATTTGGTTTCCCAACTTGTTTTTTAATAAGCATTTACTTGCACGAATAATGGAAACTCGACAACTGGAACTCGTAAACAGAAAGGTTTTTTTGGTCAACGAGAAGTTGTTCATGCTGGAAAAGAATATGTGCAAGACGCGAATGGATTAAGCCTGAGATTCCTATCACCGATTTTCAATGTGTACCTTTTTGGAATCTTATGTTCAGTTTTTGGATTTCTCATGGAATGGATTTTAAAAATTTCACATCGTTTTTAATGCAAAACACACGAAAACAATAGCGTTAATTCGCGGTATTGTGTTGTCAACTGTACCCTAGTCATTCGCCAAAATTTTGTACACCTGATTTCTGATTTCTGAATTTTAATGTCAATTTCGTTGATCACTGAATGAATTCCTTGATTTCCGTGATTACGATTATTTTAGGTGATTTCCATAATCTTTACACAGATTTCCCGTTACTGCCGCAGATTACTTGTGATTCCTGTTTGAATTCCAATGAATTACGGTGATCTTTAGTGAATGCCGCGATTACCACCACTGCATTCTTCGTGAATTGCGATGAATGCATTGATTATTTCTATTACAATTGTTTACGATTTTTATTTTGAATTTTCGAACTCCTCGATTGATTATGTGTGATTATTTTACAAAATGTGTGATTACCGAGGTGATAACAAAAGATTACTAGTAAATCATGTGATTATTTCCGATTTTTTCAAGATTTCACGTCATTTCCAGTGATTATCCAAGATTTCTGATTACCCACAAAAATTATTGTAATTACTCATGAGTTTCAAAAAGTTCTAGCAATCAAATAATCGATTTCTTCGGTTTTGCACACCTGATTATTCAAGTGACTAACTCCTCGACTGTACCTTTTTAATACATTGAAACCGTTTCAATTTTGACAGAATCTCAGCTATACGTAACAACTTCATAATTAGTGTGTCGTTGTTTGACTTTCATTTTATGATAACAATGAAAGTAAAAGGTTGAGTTATTGTTCGTTACAATATTATATTTCAACTATATCTAACGTTTTATAATGTAAAAATTTAACAAGAGAAAATAAAAGAGAGTATACTAATTGAGTCAAAATTTATCTTCAGCCCTCGCCGCCTAAAACTTGAAGTAGCCAATCAGGAAGCTGGAGATTAGATATTGTGTTTTTGGAAAGTAGAGCTGCTCAAGGGATTATGGGGGAGGGAACTGCTCGTCGTCTTTTGCCTCTAAGGCCGTAGTCTGCTTTGGGGGAACTATTTTCTATCTCTGACTCTCTCACTCTTAAAACTGTGAGGGGTCTATCCTAATTCCTAAGATGGGGATCGCGACGGTAGAGCGGTAGATATCTAACCCTTCAAACAAGGTGCAGCATTCGGAGACAGAAGTATTATACTCATTTCTATTTTCTCTTGATTTCAATAACTTTAAAATTGTTCTGTATTTTTACCGACTAAATGTGTGATATTGACGCATGCTAACAAAAAGATAACCTTTAGGCAGCCCGTATGTCACATAAGATAATTGTTATCTCTTGTATATGACGTAATATGAAATGTATGAAAGCTCGCGTGTTTAATTTTAACGGGGTGGTCACGTAATCGCCGTTAACCCAATCATGTAAATAAACCTTACTGTACATATTTAAGTAACCTCATAAGTTTATCATGCCTCTAAGTACACAAATATGGGTTACAACTGGGCATCTTCCGCAGGCTACTGTGACGTCAGAACTGCTTGTATAGCGCTAAGATCCGAAGAAGACAGAAAATTTTGAAATTCCTGTCGCGGTGCAGCCACCAAACGGTCGAGACGATTACTAAATGGGTCACGTGAAAAAAATCATCCAATGGAGTAAAGGAGATTTTTACGTTTCGTATAGGCAGGCATTGGGGGGAACGAATTTTACTTAAGCAACCCCTAATCCCTCTCTCTCTCGTGAGATAAAGGCGGTTTCAGTCATGAAACATTCTAATAGGGATAAAAGAAACGATAGGCTAGGCAGTACAATTTTGTATTGAAGTTGAGGTGATAAATGATACGGAGAGAGTATAGGGTTTCATTAAAGGGAGCCAGACAAACACTATTGCCATAGGAGTAGCAGCCACATCTCTACTTAGAGCTAACTAACTAATCTAGTGTAGTTAGTCGAACACTGTAACACTAGGTAAAACATCGCATGTAAGGAGGTCAAAACCACACTTATGAGCAGCAACTTTATTTATTTATTCTCACGAAATTCAATAAAAAAAAATAGATCAGCGCTATTTATATATATCCCAATTAGTCGATGTTGGGTTAGTTTAAAAAGGGTATTGTAACTACTACTAAAGCAGACGTTAATTTGCGAAGTTCTTTCAATGTCTGGGAAAATAGTGGTAACAATGTTACGCAACGATTCAATAAAAATAAATTATTAAACCACGCTCACTAAAGCCATAAAATTTAGACGTTTACGGACAAAAAATAAATCGGATGAAAGGAAACCACTAGGAGAATGTGGCGATAAGAAAATAACATTACATTTATTGAAAGCTTTGCGTGGAAATGTACAATTTATAATTCTTTGGTACCAAATAAAACGTAGCAATCTATCACCGAGGGGCTAGTCATTCGCCAAAATTTAGTACACCCGAATTCTGATTTTTGAATTTTTATGTGGACTCCGATGATTTCTGAATGAATTCCTTCATTTTCGTGATTACGATTATTTTAGGTGATTTCCATAATCTTCACACTGATTTCCCGTTATTGCCGGTGATTTCTGTTTGAATTGCAATGAATTCCGGTGATTTTTAGGTGTATGCCTTGATTATTTCTATCTCAACTGATTAACATTTTTAGTTCGGATTTTCGAATTCCTCGATTGATGTGTGATTATTTCACGAAAGGTGTGATTACCGAAGTCATTACAAAAGATTGCCTGTAAATCATGTGATAATTTCTGATTTTCTCAAGATTTCAAGTGATTTCCAGTGATTATCAGAGATTTCACGTAATTTCCAGTGATTATCAGAGATTTCACGTAATTTCCAGTGATTATCAGAGATTTCACGTGATTTCCAGTGATAATCAGAGATTTCACGTGATTTTCAGTGATTATCAGAGATTTCACGTGATTTTCAGTGATTATCAGAGATTTTACGTGATTTCCAGTGATTATCAGAGATTTCACGTGATTTCCAGTGATTATCAGAGATTTCACGTGATTTCCAGTGATTATCAGAGATTTCACGTGATTTCCAGTGATTATCAGAGATTTCACGTGATATCCAGTGATTATCAGAGATTTCACGTGATTTCCAGTGATTATCAGAGATTTCACGTGATTGCCAGTGATTTCACGTGATTTTCAGTGATTTCACATGATTTCCAGTGATTATCAGAGATTTCACGTGATTTCCAGTGATTATCAGAGATTTCACGTGATTTCCAGTGATTATCGGAGATTTCCGATTACCTTTGATTACCCACAAAAATGATTGTCTTTACTGATGATTTTCTAAGTATTCTAGAAATCAAGTAATTGATTTCAGCGGTTTTGTATACCTGATTATTCAAGTGACTAACCCCTCGTCTATCACAGAAAAACAACATGCTAAGATAATTAATGTGAGTTCAATACTAGAATTTCTTGTGCACTAGCCCTAATTTCGTAGCTATAATTACTAGGTTGTGTTTATTACTGACCGTGTTTCATAATAATTATATCAGCTACCCTTAAAGTGTCTTTAACACACAATGAGGTGGTTCGGCTGTCAAACAGTAAAACTTAGGTCTCACCAGGAACGCTGGATCTCTAAAAGAACTCGTAAACGGTGTATATTTTTCTCTATAGCACGTTTGATTTGTAAAAAAAATTTCCACCAAAACTTGTTGAGATTAACGGTGGAAATTAGTGTAGGGCGCTGTCGGTTATATAGGGACTAGCCACTATCCCTCTGTGCATTGTAAAGAGACCCAGGTCACTCAGCTGTAAATAACCCACAGGCATAGTGTGGAAATCCCTTGGCGAAGCTTAGATTATTATTAACTAATAGTGGATGAGAGGAAAAGTATGAAAATGGCCAAAAGTGGCGAGTCATCAGAGTTTCGCCGTAGTTGACCGTTTTATTGACGTAGCTATACTGGGCCTGTTCACTCCCTTAAAATAGGTCTTGTGTTAATTCGCGGTTACGCGGTTACCGTCGTCTGCCATTGTGTATGCTAGAACTTCGTTGATTTGTGTTTGTAGTCAGGAAAGAGTAGCTGGTAATGTTTTAAAAGGTATTTTAAGGTATAATATGGATTTAAGTAAGGTTATCGAAGCAATAGAAGAGAACATAAAACTAGATACGTTTAAAACAAATCTCGGTAATTTAGCTATAGCGCGAGCAGCTTGCGTCGTGATGCGCGTGATCGAATGGGCTATGGTTAAACCAAGGAGCATAAATGTCGGAACTACTTTCAGTCGCGAGTTTGCAAGTCCATCAGGCACTAGTAAACTAAATAGTTATTGACGAAACTTTGATGTCCACGTTTTTTAACACAGGCTCTATGGCCATTGTCATACTTTCCCTCTCATCCACATTTGATAATATCATAATTCCTGAAAATTTCTGGGTAAAACGTTCTTTGAAAATAATTTTCTTCAAAACCGTTTCATGTTTTAAATTAAATAGAAAACCAAACTTTTAATAATTTTTCAATGTTATAATGTTGATTTCTCATGGAATGTTATGTTTAAACTAATTTTTATCTGATATTTAAGTTTTTACCTCTCCGAGTGACGATGATGGACGTGTCTGTCACCACGTTCGCAGTTGGCAAATCGGAGCAAATGGTGCACTAAAATTTCATTGTAAAAAGTGTGCGGAAATGGGGCATAAAAAGTGTGCGCAATTGGGCTATGAATCTCGAAAATTGTGCGTAAATGGGCATCCTCGATTGGGATAACGTCATTTATTTAAATATGCGGCCCGAAAGTACGAAAAGTGTCTGAACTCAAACAAGTGTTTTCTCTTGATTAGACTTGGTTAAAGATAGCAACCATTCCTATTAAGCTGACATTAACTTCTAAAATTTTGAAAACGTTTTATATGTGTGTTGAAACATTTTTCGAATAGACCCAACCAACAAATAAACAAGTTGGCTTGGTCTCGTCTCCATCTAAGGGATAGGATCCCGTGACTAACAAAGTTGACTGTAGTGCCATCTGTCGTTGAGGGACGGAAATGAACCTCTTATTTTTCTGATTTGTTTAGAGTCTGACTCTTGGGGTAAAACAAGTTCTGCGCATGGCAAAATCAAGCCAATCGGGTCATTCCTCTCTCACCTCAAACCCCGAGCTCGAGATCTGAGCCGTTAGAAAAATTCAAAAGATTTGTTGGTTGGGTCTATTCGTATAATAATCTTTATGCCCACAATGTCAATGACACTTTAAACCTGAAAGCTAATTCTAATATAAAATACACAAGCAGCATAAACAATAAAAAGATACTGATTGTGCAATGGGAATATGTAAAAAAAATAATGATATACAGGGTGGAAAAGATCAGTCGAAGACTTATTATCAGTAAAATGTTGCTGATTTTTAGACGGGCCAAAAATCGGCATTAAATATCAAACCTCAGGCCACCTAACCCATGGACAGGCAACTGAATAGGGAGCTAGATTTGCTTAGAGCAACGCCTGACACTAGCGCTGAGGCGGCGGATGTAGGAAGTATTTCACCCCATTTTGTTTTTTGAGGAGTAGAGGTCTCCAGTCACCGATGTGGGCAGAAAATCTGACTAAATTAAAAAAGTGAGTTGAATTTCATTATTTATTTATTTTGGCCTGCCTCTCTCCCTCTCTCTCTCTCTCTCACTCTCTCTCTCTCACTCTCTCTCTCTCTGTCATTAAAGATTGATAAACGATCTATCAAGTTCGTTTTTGCAAATATCACTCTGGTATTGTTTATAAAGTCTGTTTAACATTAAGCCTTTGCTAAAAAATATCCCGAGCCATTACAGACAAATTTTTCTTTACGGGACATTTGGCGATAAATTGCGGCGGTCGGTAGACGCGTGAGGGCGCGTGCTACGCATTGCCATTTGTTAACGCGGGTTTAACACGGCTTTGCCTGTCCATGGGTTAGGTTGTCTGAGGTCAGACCTAGATACGCACACCGTATATGACACTGCTTTAAATAGGAATAAATGATCTCACTTCATGAGAAATACATTACAGTGACATTGTACTCAAAATAAGTTAGTATTTCACAAACGCTGTGTCGCGAAATTTACAGATTTCGTTGCAATAAATAAATAAATAAATAAAAATATAAATAGGAATCCGAAAACATTGACATAATCGGGCAAGAGTTGTCTAACTTCGAAAACTTTAGCAAACACTGAAATAAGTTATTGTTGCAAAGAGGAGAGAGAGAGAGAGAGAGAGAGAGAGAGAGAGAGAGAGAGAGAGAGAGAGAGAAGAGAGAGAGAGAGAGAGATAGAAACCCGCTTTATAAAATTCGTCAAAAAATGGGAAAATAGGGGGTAGTAAAAACAATTTTCGGTACGTTTAATTTTAGGACGCACATCCTTTGTGCTTGGGGGGATTGACCTCCTCGCGTTATCTCTGTCATCCCCGACGTCAACTACGCGCAAGAAAGCTGCGCTCAGCGGCCGTGGTGTACCGTAGATTTACCCCCGTTTTCAGCACGCATGGATCACGGCTGCCTATACTGATTCTCTCTCCGTCTTTCTCTCCTCTTTGATTGTTGGATCTGTTCCAGCCTGTTTGGGGTATAATCGATTTCTGGGTGTTGTATTTGGTTACAGAATAATTCATTCGAGCCTTTACTTCTACGACTGCAAGCGAAAGCTTAGCTTCAGAGTTAAGTGCAATTCGGTACAATAGCCGTCGCGATAATGTCGGGAAAATGCTTTTAAGTTTGCTTAAAATACATCTATTGAAAAATGTACGACCTTATCCAAGGGCCTCTCATTCCGAACCGAACTGTAAGGGCAGGAATAATTCAGGTACGGTTTTTCCTAGGGGTGTGCGAGTACCACTTTTTGGCTATCGAACCAGTTACCGATTAACAGAAAATTTTCCTTATCAAATACCCAATCGAATAGTTTATTCCAAATCGAATACCGAATAGTTAGACCTTGGTAAAGTTTTTACTAACCGATTAATCGCGAATAGTTAAGCCTAGTATTCGCGAATAGTTAACCCTAATACTCGCGAATACTAGGCTTATCTATTCACGATTAATCGGGTACTAACCCAAACATTCGCGAATAGTTAACCCTAATACTCGCGAATACTAGGCTTAACTATTCACGATTAATCGGGTACTAACCCTAATATTCGCGAATAGTTAATATAAAGCAAGGAGAAAAACATTTAGAAGCGCCTAAATTTCAAAAACCTCTCCTCATTGGTGGTCAAGTTTTTTTTTCTGGGTGCACGGCAGTGCACCCGCCAAGTTGTCGTGCACTACCAGCAATCCTTTACCCGAAACATTTCAGCCTCATTTTGACCCCCTCTTAACTCGGTACTGGGGAATAGTACACCACTCATATTTGCACCTCAAGGGCACAGTGTTAATCCTAGGAAGTCCTCCAACTTCCAGCTTTCTAACTCATTTGGTTTCTGTGATAATCCTATGTGAAAATGACACATTATGAGACTGACTGACTGACTGACACATCATCAAAACCTCTAGGGCATTTCCGGTGGTGCTAGAATGATGAAATTTGGCATACTTGTACCACTAAGCATACAAGCAAAGGGAAAAGTCCCAAAAGCGGGAGTTTCCCCCTTTTAGCCCCTGAAATGGGGGTTTAAAATTAGAGTCATCATCTAAACCTCTAGGGCATTTCCGGTGGTACTAGAATGATGAAATTTGGCATACTTGTACCACTAAGCATACAAGCAAAGGGAAAAGTCCCAAAAGCGGGAGTTTCCCCCTTTAGCCCCTGAAATGGGGGTTTAAAATTAGAGTCATCATCTAAACCTCTAGGGCATTTCCGGTGGTGCTAGAATGATGAAATTTGGCATACTTGTACCACTAAGCATACAAGCAAAGGGAAAAGTCCCAAAAGCGGGAGTTTCCCCCTTTTAGCCCCTGAAATGGGGGTTTAAAATTAGAGTCATCATCTAAACCTCTAGGGCACTTCCGGTGTTGCGGGAATGATAAAATTTGGCATACAAGTAGGACTTAGCATACAAAGAAAGGAAGAAGTCCCAAAAGCGGGAATTTTCCCCTGTTAGCCCCTGAAATGGGGGTTTTATAATTTATATCCCCTCGTAATAGGACATTATAATTTAATTTTTTCGTCTTTTAATATTAATATTTTTTACTAATATGATTCTTTCGTATTATTGCAAAATTTATGTTTTTTACATAATGTTTTAGTAATTAAATTTTTACTCATTTCCTTTTCATTTCGTCTGAAATGGTTCTAAACGTGTTTTGATTCATTTAGTTTTTCTTAAATCTATTCTGTTGATTAAAAGTGTTACTTGCCACAATATTGTGTTCTTCGAATAGAAATACGGTTAACAATTATCACAGCCTGAGAAAGAAAAAAGAAAGTTGAAAGCAAAAAAGTTGAAAAAGGCAAAGCCAAGTAAAACTCTTGGAAAGAACAAATAAAAATCTAAAAGTATAAATGTTTATTTCACTTCATAATCCTACTTCTATAAATCTACAAGAACATGCACGTACAAAAAGGAGTGAAATCTCACCAAAAACATCTCTGTAAAAATATGCCAAGTTGTTTGGCCGTAAAAAGAAGTGAGATCTAAAATACGGCCAAGTTATTTTCTCCAGGTGAACTAACATTTTATTCGACTTAAAACTTCTCAAGAATGTTTTTCTGACTTGGCCATTAGCATTCCAAACTTGCATCCTTCTTCTTTGCACCCGTGAAGGTTAATAACGGAAATTACAAGTTTAACCACAAAGGCTTATCAAGAATATTTAACCAATTTGATTTAATATTTTAATTTCGATCCATATCTGGAATTAAACGAATCCTTGATATGCAAATGGCCAAGTCAGAAAAACATTCTTGAGAAGTTTTAAGTCGAATAAAATGTTAGTTCACCTGGAGAAAATAACTTGGCCGTATTTTAGATCTCACTTCTTTTTACGGCCAAACAACTTGGCATATTTTTACAGAGATGTTTTTGGTGAGTTTAAATTTTCCTAGGCACTTGCTGGTACTTTTTTTATTGGAGACAAATATAATTGGGATGATATTTTTTAAAATAAAGTGGGTCTCTCTAGTGCCAAGGACCTAAATTTATGGTAGTCGAACTTTAACCGAATAGTCAGTTCGGTATTCGGTATTCGTATCGAATAGTGAAAATGGGCTTATCGAATACCGGATCGAATTATTCGACTGAAAAGGTTAACCGCACACCTCTAGTTTTTCTGATACAATTCACTAGGTGGCGTTAATTCTCTACGAAAAATGGCACTTGGAAATTCAAGGTCTAAAGGCCCTTTTACACGTACCAATTTACAAATTTCCTTTTTGAACTAAAAGTAGAGGTGTGCACTTAGTGATTTTTCAATTTCGAATCGAGTTCGTGTTATCAAAAATATTGCTCTCGGGTTTCGGAGCGGGTACCCAAATTTTTGTCGAGTATTCGGGTAATTAGGCTTAGCAGAAAATGGTTGTCGGGTGACAGTCGGGTATTAAAAGTTACCACGAATAGTTAACGAGCCAAGGATGATGGGGTAGGTTTCGAAATCTGAGAGAAGTAGGCGCGCAAACTGTGGAACAGCTCATTTCAGGTAGCACAATAGAAAATTAGGAGGAGTACTCGGAACAAATGGCGTGTGGTCTTCGTGATTCGTCCGACATATACCACCCACCACTTTCCCGAGTATTCCTCCCCCATTTCATAGCGTCACCGGACCTGAGCTATTCCACAGTTACATGCCTATCTCTCCCAGATTTCGCATCTTTCCCCACCCCCAATCATCCTTGATCGGAGTAATTACAAAAATAGTATCGCGAAACGTCGATCTCGAGATCCCACGTTGTGACTCGAGGTTTAATACATACATATTCTATTCTATTGGCTTTTATCTACGTTGTGAAAGAAATAACAACTTCACGATTATGATCTGTGAGTGTGTATGTCTGTGTGTTTGTAGTATGCATGTGGAACCTGGATAGACGAAAGGACCTTTTTAGCTAGGTGTGGTAAGGCCTTATTGTACCTCAACCGTTGGGTCATCTCGAAAATACTGTAGTACATTAGCACATTTCAAACTAAAACGCCCTCCCCACACCGATCACACCTAGCTAATACGTAAATTGTTTACGTGACTTGTTATTTTGTGCGAAATTATAATTAAACGTTGAGCGTAATATATTTGATTGTATGACGGTTTAAATGCAAAAATAGCGAGATCACAGTTGATCAAACCCCAAATGTTTTATTTATTATTTAAAATTAATCCAATTCAAATGAATGTTTTGTTTTCGATTTAAAACGACATCGATTACTTCGCATTCTGAGCTGTGCTCCCAAATGGTTTAATATAATCAGGGATAGATTTAATTTTAAAAGTAGGAATGGAGAACGGTTAGTATTTATTTCAGTCCGAGCCCCTCCCTCAATCACGTAATGAAAAGATTAAATTATCATTTTGCCTCACTTAAACTACGTTTTGATGACGTTGCTGACGAGGACGGCGAAAAATACGTAATTCCTTTTCACCTCTGTCGCTATGACCCGCCTCTTCTTTAATACCCCTCCGTCCAAGGGAAGGGGGTCCGGGACTTTGACGCGCGCCAAGATTACTCTGTTCTTCATTCCTACTTCTAAAATTAAATCTATCCCTGATATAATTTCATCGAAGACCATTTATGAGGTGACCTTTCCTTTAACTGGAAATATCTATCCCATAGATTGGGTTTAATTACGACACCGACCTTTAAAATATTTTTTTAAATCGGTCATCTCTGAAAACATTTCATTTCAAGTTGCCCTTTTTAAGCCACATCGTAGTATACGATGAGGCTCTTAGTTTGACCCGAGCCGTGGTAGTTGTAGTAGTAGTGGCCGGGGTTGTCGCTTTCGTTATCGTTAGATTTTAGCTTAAAAGGAGCTCGATAGATAAGGGGCAACTGAGCTCACTTAGAGATTTTATTTTAACTAGAATTCTTTCACATCGCACCCGGGTATTGAACCCGGGTCGCTAGCGTAGCAGTAAGACACGCTACCACTGAACCATAGAGACTCGATAGAATATTCGAGTTTTCATCGTTTAGTTTATCTCTAACGTGTTAGGGATGTATCTGTGGGGTCGGACACTTCTGATTTGTTTTAAGGGTCTTTGAATTTTTTTTATTTATGTGCTAATTAAATAAATAACGATGTGGCTACTATTAAGGCCCAGCCCTTGGGCCATCTTGTTTATAGCTTAATTTTCCCCCTATTTAGTCACTTTTCGCTTACTATTTCCAAATTAATTAATCACTTATTCAACTAAAATTGAGCGTATGAGTGAGTATCAGGCTCAGCCCTGTCTGTACTTTTAATATTTTTTACAAGGAAACCTTATTCGTGGAAACGATCAGAGATGCATTTCAAACAATAGATGGAATTTTTAGGATATACGCTAACATAAGGTATTCATCTTCTAAGTTCGTGCTCAATGAGCAATTTTAGACCACTAATTCTTGTTTTGAACTTATAGTTTGGAATTCATTTTCGTCGAAAAGGATGAAATCGAATCATTGGATCTTTTTGACAAATTACCAGCAGTAAGTAACCTCTTTTGCCAATATAGTTCGATTTTACGCAAATTTAGCTATAACTGCTCCACTCAGATGTGTAAGTTTATTCAATCATGTTCCAAATCAAAAGTATATGGATATAAAAACAAAAAAGTACACTTCATTAACAATTCCCTGCCTTTGACTGTAGACGACATGTAAACTGAAAAGCAAACCTTGAAGGAGAGAGGAATGAAGTGGTAACCCCCATACATATAGCGTTGCCTCTGTACCCCCACCTACGGCACCGTTGTCGTCCCAGCATCCTCAGCGGTTAGGTAGGGTCGTACCGGACGAAATTGTAAAGAACACTCTCTCTATCTTAAAGGAATATCGACGTGGTTTAAAAATTATCTCAAATCTAAAGAAAACCTTACTTTTTTGAGAGTTTAAACTCTTCTGATTCCAAAAATATGCTTGATAAATATTTAAATACAAGGGAAAACACAGAAAAAAACACATTGAAAACTTGAAATTTGTGGAGAGGAGTTTTGGCTAGTTTTTCTCCTTGCTACGTCACTCACGGCATCTCGCGGAAACGCCAAGCGCGAGCGCCCGAGTCTATTAATGCCGCGAGAATCTGAATAAAATAGGCTTAACGCGGCGCGGCGACTCTAACAGACGTCACGCGAGCGACGTCTAGAGAGAAAATTTCTCCTTACTACGTCATCAAACGAAACAAAATTTTAACTAGGCCTTTTCAATCACAATACTTTGATTGCAATTTTATAAATTGATACGAAACCAAATAAAAAAGTAAATATATCATATCAAACAAGATTTTTCAAGGTTTTTTTTCGCATTTTAAGTTTGTGGATGACAAAAATTATGTCACTAACACTTTAAAAATAGAAGCTAGTTCTCATACAAATAAAATGGTGCTACGCGGCAGCACTTAGCAATCGCCAACGGAAGGTAAAGGCGTGCGCGAGGTACACTGGGAGAGATGCGGTGCCGCAGGTCACCCATCACCATTTCCTATTCATCTCGCCTCCCTTATCCCTGAGCAAACTACCCTCCGCTCAACCCCCTACACAAACAAACCAATCAGAGAAGAGCTTATAGAAAGTAGTACATGATGCTGGCGATCCAAGCATTAATTTTTGGTACTAGAGCTAGCATCTGCTACTTTGGAAGCCTATTCACGGCTTGTTCCCTGTGCCCTCCACGGTCGGGAAAGTAATCATACTAGTCAGTGTGGTTATGTTTCTCGTTTGCATTTTGATGATAGAATATAGTGGCTGGTATCATTTTATTCAGAACAAGACGGCCCAAGGGCTCGAAATAGTAGCCATATCGTACGAGTGAATACCCCCTCTATACCCTACCCTAATGAGTGGATAACCCCTCTATACCTTACCCTAATGAATGAATAGCGCTATCTTTTTCAATGCTTAAATGAGTTACCGTGCATAAAATCAGAGTGAATAGCCCCTCGATTCCCTACTCTAAACAGTGATTAAATTATGACCGTATAAATTTACTTATGCTGTAATTCTAATATTCCGGCGAATCGAAGAACAGATAGTTTTTAGTGATAATCCCCTCGATGACTTTACAACATAGACTTATGCCGATGCACACTTATCGCATCTTATAAATTTCTAACAAGGACTTATGCCCAGAAACATTTGAAAGAGAAAGTTTAGTTATAGTCATTTCGCATTTTAGTGATTATCCCCTCGAAATACCTTTAGCAATGCTAAAATGATCAAACGCATAACGCTCATTTAACACTATGTTAGCTCTATCTAAACCCACATTTTAACAGCCAAAACGTTCCAGTCAAACATAACATAGATGACGATAGCTACCGAACGAGAACGAAATACATGAGGAGCGCGGTAGGAAACGGGGAAAATCGCTATCTATTTAATTAGCACATACATAAAAAGAAAATAAATATAAAAACCCCAAACATACAAATTCATAAGTATCCGACCCCACAGATAACAATTCAAAAGATTCCGACCCCACAGATTAAAAGGTACCCCACCCCACATCACCCCGACATTTTAGAGATAAGAATAAATAATAAAAAACTCGGAGTTTCTATCAAGGCTCTATGGTTCAGTTGGTAGAATGTCTGCCTATTGCGCCAGCGACCCGGGTTCGATTCCCGGGTCTGACCTGAAAAAATTTTAATTAAAATTAAATCTCTAACCGAGCCCAGAAACCCCTATGGGTGGGTTGTGGTAATGCAAAGTTCCTTTTAAGCTAAAATCTGACGATAACGAAGCGACAACCCCGGCCAGTACTACTACTACTACTACTACTACTACGACGACGACTCGGGTCAAACTAAGAGCCTATCGTATACTACGATATGGCTAAAAATGAGCCGAATCGGAATTCCGATGGTACTAGTTCGTAGGAGGTGATAGGTGGGCGCTAGCCCACCTAATGGGATTTGTTATATTTATTTATTTTTAAGTATAAAAATAAGAATTTATTATTATTTTAAGTATTAAATAGGCTAAAGGGGGTTTGTACTAGGTTAAGATAAAGTTTGAACTTGATATGTATCATACTTTGCCGCCAGGGGGACAGCAAAGCAAACCTTGCCCACCCTCATTGAACTTTGTTAATATTTTGAAAAAACAAGTCGTGTGAGGTATCAAACGAAAACTCACCGTTTTTAGAATGACATTTACACATCAGAAGTGTAACACAAAAGGCTTAAATAAAATTATAACGCTTGGGAGAGAAGAAGAAAAATAGTTAATTTGAGAATATACACATATTTTTATGGTTCAATTTTTTATAATACTTGATATATATGCAATGATATGAAATATTATTTTTATATATCCGAATCACTGTCTTCAGTGCCACTTGAAACACCAACATTCTCATTTTCGACAAATGCATTATCACATTTTTCATCATCCGCTCCACATAAACACATTTCCGTGCAACGCATACGCGGTATTTGGGAGGCACACTTGCAAGGAGGCTTACAATGTCCACGCTCGCAATTGCATTTGACGAACTCCGGGACTTCTTCAGGTGCACATGGCAAATCGCAAAGAACCGGCTCATAAGCTCCGTCTTCTACATACCACCCATATTCCGTGGCGGGAGGCAAATTCGGGTGTTGCTGATCTCTTTCCCATTCCATGCATTGAAAGTGGGCTGGACGAATAGCTGGCATTAGAGCTCCAAGAGTTGGCGGAAGCGTTTCACCTTGGGCACTCTTCTTAGAGAAAAACCACCATCGAAGTTCTGCGAGAGTGGGTTTTGTATATGGTTTGACCTGGAGTAAACAGAGCATATGAACTCTTCTACTCCAAGAACTACTTCTTCCGAGATATTTTGTCCATGTCCAAGAGATGCCAAGGTTTCCAAGGTATCACTTTCAGAGACCATGAACTTATTCCAAAAAGTGGTTTTTGCTTTACCCGCAAACCAACCAGTAACATCTGAGCCAGAGATGGCATATAAACCAGCCAACGCGGAAGCTTTCAAAGGTCCAAGAGCTTCATAAATTGCTTTAATGGCAATGCGCAATATCTTCGTTCCAGTTCTGATAAATGTTGAAGAGATGGGAAGCCGCGGGTATCGCCTAATTGCTAAAACCAGTACATCAGTGTCCGGTGAAGAAATGGAAAGTTTATTTGCTCCTCTATGGGCGCAAGTCACAGCGTGGAGAATTATCTTCGTGTCAGCCTCTTCGTGTGAACTATTCCAGCCGGTAGTTTCAATATTAGTAGCGATAGCTTCATTTCTGAATGCCACAACTATGATTTTTCCTCTTCGTTTACCCTCATTAATGAGGGATTTCGCTAGATAAACGGTCAATTCATCATTCGTTTTGATATGAGAAAGAAATTTCTTTAATGGTAAAGAACGTATCTGCGTGGTGTTCTCGATCTTGTATCTAACTACCAAGGATACTTTTTGTCTGTTTAGACGTGTAGCGTTTTTGGGTCATTCCTATTTTAGAGGCCGTTTTCCATAGTGGTAAATTTTTTAGTAGGATGGTAGTAGAAATAGTAGTATTCCCCCTACATGGAAAAGCAAAACCTATGATGGAGAAAATAGTATGAATTGCTACATTGTGCCGACTAAACATAAATTGCCGCCTTTTCCAAATTACTTCTGACTAACCATAAATTGCCGCCTTTTCCAAAATATTGCTGACTAACCATAAATTGCCGCCTTTTCCAAAATATTGCTGACTAACAATAAATTGCCGCCTTTTTCAAATTATTTCTGACTAACCATAAATTGCCGCCTTTTCCAAAATATTGCTATATTACTGTCTTTTTCCGTGTAAAGAGGCGCATACTTTCGTGAATAAACAGGAAAAATGAAATGGGGTAATGCACTGGCCTTTTAACAAGGCGTTTTAAGTGTTCTAATTGCGAGGCCAGTACAGAATGAACATGCAAAACGAAATGTGGAATAATACATTGGCCTTTTAACTAGGGGTCCTAAGAGACCTAATTGCGAGGCCAGTACAGATATGCCCTTACGTTCAAACGAGATTAGACCAGGTTAAGTTAGGTTTGGTTTAGGCGAGGCTGGTGAAATTTCATGTCGGGCCTCTCAAGTAGGCGTTGGTAGTGGCCTACTTGAGAGGCCATTAGAAAATAAACATGCAAAACGGAACCGTGGACAATTACACGGGGCCTCTGAACTAAGCGTTTGTAGTGGCCTATTTGAGAGGCCAGTAGAGAATAAACACGCAAAATTAAACTAGGGACAATACATGGGTCTCTTATCTATGTTTTTATCGTCGGCTACTTTGCCGTTCGTGAATAAATATTAAAAACGAAATGGAAGTATCACATTGGCCTTTAAACTAGGTGTCCTAAGTGGCCTAATTGCGAGGCCAGTACAGATATGTCCTAACGTTCAAACTAGGTCAGGTCAGGTTAGGTTAGGTTAGGTCAGGTTAGGTTAGGTTAGGTTAGGTTAGGTTAGGTCAGGTTAGGTTAGGTTAGGTTAGGTTAGGTGTCGGGCCGCTCATCTTGGCGTCAGTAGTGGCCTACTTGAGAGGCCAGTAGAGAATAATCAAGCAAAATGGAACCATGGACTATTACACTGGCCTCTCAACTAGGCGTCAGTAGTGGCATACTTGAGAGGCCAGTAGAGAATAAACAAGCAGAATGGAACCATAGACTATTACACTGGCCGCTCAACTAGGCGTCAGTAGTGGCCTACTTGAGAGGCCAGTAGAGAATAAACAAGCAAAATGGAACCATGGACTATTACACTGGCCGCTCAACTAGGCGTCAGTAGTGGCCTACTTGAGAGGCCAGTAGAGAATAGACAAGCAGAATGGAACCATAGACTATTACACTGGCCTCTCAACTAGGCGTCAGTAGTGGCCTACTTGAGAGGCCAGTAGAGAATAAACAAGCAGAATGGAACCATAGACTATTACACTGGCCTCTCAACTAGGCGTCAGTAGTGGCCTACTTAAGAGGCCAGTAGAGAATAAACAAGCAGAATGGAACCATAGACTATTACACTGGCCTCTCAAATAGGCGTCAGTAGTGGCCTACTTGAGAGGCCAGTAGAGAATAAAAAAGCAAAATGGAACCATGGACTATTACACTGGCCACTCAACTAGGCGTCAGTAGTGGCCTACTTGAGAGGCCAGTAGAGAATAAAAAAGCAAAATGGAACCATAGACTATTACACTGGCCTCTCAACTAGGCGTCAGTAGTGGCCTACTTGAGAGGCCAGTAGAGAATAAACAAGCAGAATGGAACCATAGACTATTACACTGGCCTCTCAACTAGGCGTCAGTAGTGGCCTACTTGAGAGGCCAGTAGAGAATAAACAAGCAGAATGGAACCATAGACTATTACACTGGCCTCTCAAATAGGCGTCAGTAGTGGCCTACTTGAGAGGCCATTAGAAAATAAACATGCAAAACGGAACCGTGGACAATTACACGGGCCTCTGAACTAAGCGTTTGTAGTGGCCTACTTGAGAGGCCAGTAGAGAATAAACACGCAAAATTAAACTAGGGACAATACATGGGTCTCTTATCTATGTTTTTATCGTCGGCTACTTTGCCGTTCGTGAATAAATATTAAAAACGAAATGGAAGTATCACATTGGCCTTTAAACTAGGTGTCCTAAGTGGCCTAATTGCGAGGCCAGTACAGATATGTCCTAACGTTCAAACTAGGTCAGGTCAGGTTAGGTTAGGTTAGGTCAGGTTAGGTTAGGTTAGGTTAGGTTAGGTTAGGTCAGGTCAGGTCAGGTCAGGTTAGGTTAGGTTAGGTTAGGTGTCGGGCCGCTCATCTTGGCGTCAGTAGTGGCCTACTTGAGAGGCCAGTAGAGAATAATCAAGCAAAATGGAACCATGGACTATTACACTGGCCGCTCAACTAGGCGTCAGTAGTGGCCTACTTGAGAGGCCAGTAGAGAATAAACAAGCAAATGGAACCATGGACTATTACACTGGCCGCTCAACTAGGCGTCAGTAGTGGCCTACTTGAGAGGCCAGTAGAGAATAAACAAGCAGAATGGAACCATGGACTATTACACTGGCCTCTCAACTAGGCGTCAGTAGTGGCCTACTTGAGAGGCCAGTAGAGAATAAAAAAGCAAAATGGAACCATAGACTATTACACTGGCCTCTCAACTAGGCGTCAGTAGTGGCCTACTTGAGAGGCCAGTAGAGAATAAACAAGCAGAATGGAACCATAGACTATTACACTGGCCTCTCAAATAGGCGTCAGTAGTGGCCTACTTGAGAGGCCAGTAGAGAATAAACAAGCAGAATGGAACCATAGACTATTACACTGGCCTCTCAACTAGGCGTCAGTAGTGGCCTACTTGAGAGGCCAGTAGAGAATAAACAAGCAGAATGGAACCATAGACTATTACACTGGCCTCTCAACTAGGCGTCAGTAGTGGCCTACTTGAGAGGCCAGTACAGAATAAACAAGCAAAATGGAACCATGGACTATTACACTGGCCGCTCAACTAGGCGTCAGTAGTGGCCTACTTGAGAGGCCAGTAGAGAATAAACAAGCAAAATGGAACCATGGACTATTACACTGGCCTCTCAACTAGGCGTCAGTAGTGGCCTACTTGAGAGGCCAGTAGAGAATAAACAAGCAAAATGGAACCATGGACTATTACACTGGCCGCTCAACTAGGCGTCAGTAGTGGCCTACTTGAGAGGCCAGTAGAGAATAAACAAGCAGAATGGAACCATGGACTATTACACTGGCCGCTCAACTATGCGTCAGTAGTGGCCTACTTGAGAGGCCAGTAGAGATGGGGTTTACTGATTTCCGTGTAGAGACAGACGAGACTAGGAGTGGCCTCACAATAGGGCGACTATAGACACCTGGTTGAGAGGCCAAGATGTGGGGAAGTTCCCTTTGGTGACATGTTTCGTTATTTTGAGCGCATTAATAGTACAAAATGAATTTCTTTTGGGAAATTTCGATGAGAACATTAGGTTAAATAATCAAAAACTGTTAAAACAGTAAAATCATACGAAAACGTTGCTTCTGAAATATGCCTAATGAGTATTCAAATAGAGCTGTTCATAGTATTTTCTCCGTCATCGGTCTAGCTTTTTGATCTAGGAAAAATACTACTATTTTTACTACTATCCTACTAAAAAAAAATCCCACTATCGAAGGCGGCCTCGTAAATAGGAAAGATCCGCGTTTTTAAGAGAATTTTCGATATAAGTATCAAACACCACGTGAATTTCATCAAAATGTCCATATTTGGAAAATATATGATCACAAAAATGATCAGACAGCTCAGAGCATGTCTTCAAGGTTTTTATATTCATACAATGTACTTCTGCCATGCCGTCCACTATGGCAAGATCGAAACTGGTCTCTGTCTCTCGCCTAGAACTCTGAGAATTCGTAGCTCCGACTGTATTTTCAATGGGCTTCGTTAGTAAGTTCGAATTTACCAATGACGTCCTGCAAATTCATATCTGGTCTTGATCGGCATAACAGAATAAGGCGCGTGAAAAGGTTACGATCCTCTTTCAGCTCTACTATACCAACTTTAGTTTTTACTTTGACTTTCTTTGCCATTGTTCTGCAAAGCTGAAGATTAACGTTCTTTAAAGGATCCCACAGATTCACTTTACCATCTACAATTCTTTCCTTGACAAACTTTTCGTATTGTTCAGATCCAACAACTGACAAAGCGCAAACATCTTTTTGTACCTGTGGTGGTGCAACGGACTTGGAAACCAGATTTAACGTGGTTGCCATATTTTACTTGTTGATAAAACTACTTAATCTTAAAACTTTTGAACCACCATTTTAACTAACGAATTGAATCCAAATGCCTGACTTCCCAAGAAATAACCATAATAAAAGTACATTTACAATACTGCGTACCGAAATTTCAGTTTTAGTCATTTCTAAGGCTCGGCGCAAAATCATAAAAATTTAGTATAGGGCAGTTAACTTTGAACCTTGAACTAGTTGTTTAAAAGTGTAAATTTTATTGTTATAGGGTAACGAGTTGAAAAACGGAATAAAAGCTAGGGGTTGGTAACTCTCAGGTTCCCTGTACACTATTATGGTCATAAAATATGATGTTGAATCGTTATAAATCGAGTGTGGCGTCATTTCTGCAAAGTTACCTTACGTTTGATACCTCACATGACATATCTCTTCGAAGTAATAACGAAGTTCACTGAGGATGGGTGGGATTAGCTATATAGCCCCCTGGTGGCGAATTATAACACATATCAAGTTTAGAGCGTTTATTAAGATAATTCAGACCCCAATTAACCCATTTAATACTTAAAATAATAAAAATTTATTTAATTATAAATATATAAAAAATAATAAAAATTAAACACCATTAGGTGGGCTAGCGCCCAACCGTCACCTCTCACGAACTAGTACCATCGAAATTCTTATTCGACTCATTTTTCTGAATAAAATGATACCAGCCACTATATTCTATCATCAAAATGCAAACGAGACTGTTTTTTAAACATAACCACACTGACTATAAATTACCAAAAATTACCGACTGAACGGTAATTTTTGTTTTCCCAAAATTTCAATCGGTAAATTACCGTTTTTAAAAATTACGGTAATTTCACATCTTTAGTCCCCCCAATGCCTGCCTATACGAAACGTAAAAACCTCCTTCATTCCATTGGATGATTTTTTTTCACGTGACCCAATTAGTACTTGTCTCGACCGCGACAGATTTTCAAAATTTTCTCTCTTCGGATCTTAGCGCTATACGAGTTCTGACGTCACAGTAGCCAGCGGAAGATGCCCAGTTATAACCCATATTTGTGTACTTAGAGGCATGATAAACTTATGGTCAGACTGGAGTAAATACTAACCGTTCTCCATTTCTACTTCTAAAATTAAATCTATCCCTGATTTCGGTAACTTAGTATTTTTAAAAACTACGGTGATTTCACATCTCTACATACGCAGAGGGGGGGGGTCGACACTAATCTGGGATTAAGGAGGGCTTCTCATATTACATGGCGCAAGCAAGTTTCAACGAAGTCGTCTTTTTGTTTTTAAACCCATATACTTTTAGTAAAATTATGTTTGGTTTCATGAAAGGTATGAAATCAGTAAGCACATATAGAAAGGAGAGTCACAGAGACCAAATTCTCTGTCAGCCCCCTTTCAAAAACGTTACCAGTACTGTGACTCTCTAAGTTCGTTCCCCACATGCGCAATACGGGGCATCGTAGAGGGAAAACAAGTTGGGAAACCAAAATAAACCTCTCCGAGACAAGATGCAATTATAAGAAGTTTTTCTTAAATAATTAAATAAATATAAGGGTTCATACAACTTTTGTAAAACAAATTTTCCTGAGATTTCCCGGTTTTTCCCCATATACTTCCCTGAATTTTCCAGGTTTTTCCCGTATATGGGGTATCATATGGAGCAAATGTTAACGAAGGAAGGGGGGGCAAATAGGACTTTTCATAATCGAAGGAAATCCCCATATCTCTAATATAACCAGAGTTATGAGCCTCCAAAGTTTAGTGTAATGTTAATCCTATGGAGGGTATGTTTATGAACATTTTGCTTAATTACTCGGCCCCTGTTTGACGCAAATTTCCCCGAATTGCACTGAAAATTCGAAACTTTCCTGAATTTTCCCTGAGGTTTTTATCAACTATATATATTATTTCCCTGATTTTTCCATGCTTTCCCTGTTTTCCAGTTTTGTATGAACCCTGATAATTGATATTAATCATTTTTAATCGTCATTAATTTACCTTAATTCTAGATAAATCGTTATAAGAAACATCCCCAGATAAAATTAAGTGTTTCAATTGCAAATTTTATTTATGAACAAAACAGTTTAAAATAACTATGGCATATGTATTCAAAATTAGGCCGACACGATGGCGCAAAAGAGGGTGGCGCTAAAAATTGTCTAGTTATGACGTAGAAGGAAGTTGTCAGCAAGCACAAAGCTAGATTACGCAGAGACCTAGCTTTGGGCGTGCTGACAACCGATGTTGTAACAGAGTATATACAGAATAAGCTGTCGTTCGAGCATGAACCTTCTATATAATGGACCAGAATCTTAATGGCGGATCCCATGTTTAAGTTTTCTTGCTAAAGTTTCCCAAAATAATAAAGAAAAAAATAGCTAGCAGACGACTAAGTCTTGGAGAAAGACGGTACAATCTAAACAAGCAAAATGGCCGCTGGGTCTCAATTCGCTAAGCCTTGGGACTAATGTTAATTTGTTGCATCTATTTAAAAGTAAAGTTTAATAAAGTAATTAAAAATAGGAAAAATAAAGATTTGGCAATTGTGAAAATGATGCAAGGAAATTGTATCCTTCCCAAAACCGTGACGTTTGTTTACGTTGTACCACAGTGCGCGTGCCCTACGAAATTGGCAGGAAACTGCGCACAGACGTCGTAAGCAGTTTCTGGTCCCTCTAGATTGATGGTTCATTGTTCGAGATAGGGAGTTGCCTATCCTATAGCATGAAAACAAATTTCTTCACGCGCTTTCTTTATCCATGGATTAAGAATGCGCGTGAAAAAAATTGTTTTCACTCTACAAGATAGGCAACTCCCTATCTCGGACGACAGCTTATTCTGTATATACTCTGTTACAACGTCGGTTGTCAGCACGCGCAAACCTAGGTCTCTATGTAACCTAGCTTTGCGCGTGCTGACAAGAGACGGAAAACTTCAGGATTTCAAATGTCCTCCAGTTTTTTAGCTCGAGTGCACGGACCTCTAGGCCTTAGTTTCAAATGCGGGTAGTTGGCTGTGGGCAATTTCACACGCATTTGAAACTAAGGCCTAGAGGTCCGTGCACTGGAGCTAAAAAAACTCGAGGATATTTTAAATCCTGAAGATCCTCAAGTTTTTAGTCCCTTGTCAGCACGCACAAAGCTAAGTTGCATAGAGACCTAGGTTTGCGCGTGCTGACAACCGATGTTGTAACAGAGTATATAGGGAATTAGCTGTCGTTCGAGATAGGGAGTTGCCTATCCTAGAGTGTGAAAAGAAATTTCCTCACGCGCATTCTTTATCTATGGTGTAAGATTATATCGATCTCGCGTCACTTGAAACAAAGAATGTTGTCACAAAGGATTAGAATTTATTTATGAATATCCGTGCCAAAATTTTAATGAATTTCAATAAATGCCTACGTTAATCAAGGTCTGTACGCGGCGCCGATTTTTATTTTTCGTTTGGCAATTTAAAGGCCGACATCCAGCGAAAAGGGTTCTAGCGAACTGAAAAGCGAGCATCGAGACTAACAATGGAGCGACCGTGCCGATTTTTGAATCCCCGCTGGGTCAAAAGTTGGAAGAGTTCTCGCTAAGTGAAAGCCGTGCAATGTGGTTCTATCGAACTGAAGATACACAATAGAAATCCTTTTAAATTTATTTTCTCTCCAATTTTTGCTTTCCCCTGAAGGAAATTCTCTATTGTGTATCTTTAGTTCGCTAGAACCACATTGCACGGCTTTCAGTTAGCGAGAACCCTTCCTTCTTTTACCCCAGCGGGGATTCGAAAATCGGCGCGGTCGCTCCATTGTTAGTCTCGATGCTCGGTTTTCAGTTCGCTAGAACTCTTTTCCATGGAAGTCGGCCTTTAAGTTGCCAAATTCTCTCACCTGAGGCGCTATTAGCTGGACTTAAATAATTTGAAATGTTTATTTTCTCGCGCTTGGAATTTTAAATGTTCATTTTCGAGCGCGTTTTGGTCCAGCTATTAATGAAATCTCGCGATAAAATAGGGAGAAAATAAGAAGTCGCGTTTCTTAAAAGTCACCCTCTTTGAAACTACCGCGCACAGGCCTTGATTAACGTAGGCAGCGTTTCAATTCACCTTATATTGTCTTTCATTTTTTCTAGGAAATGGATGTTTTATTTTATACATTTGATTATTCACTTTTGGTGATTTACGATAACTTCAATGTTTCTCGCTTGAGTGGAATATTTCGAAATACGTGGACCTTTATACTATCACCAGCACCTTTGCCGAAAACCAAGTCCAGTTCGCAATTCTTAAGCGTCGAGCCTGAAGTACTCATTTGATTCTTACGCAGTGTTTCTCTGAGGGTGCGTTCAGTAACGCTCAACGGAGACCAAACGCGTTGAGCTCCGTTGATCAACGTGATGTCATGTGACGTATGAGGCTACTGAACGGTTTTTTGCAAACTTTGCGTTGTATCGTCTGCTTACAAGTTCATGGAAATGGATATGCGAGGACCTGCTAGCCGAAATAAGAGCAAACTCTGACCCGTAACTTAGCCAAGGCTTAAGCTTTAAAACCCAATAACTTCTTAAGCTTCATAGATAAAATCGAAAAAATTTCATAAAATAATTAACAGACACTATTCATTCGCATTCAGTCGCTGCTACACCGATTTTATAAATAGTTCCGAAATTATCCATCAAATTAACTTCTCGAAATCGTTCAGGGAGATAAGTTTCCTCCATTGCTGCTACGTGACCAATGCGTTGCTCAACAAAGTAATCGGCTCTTACAGCCGATGACTTCGATGCCTCTTCGCTTACAATCGTGACGTCAAACCGGAAGTTCCGAAAATCGTTCAGTGGCGAATGCGCATTCAACGGAGCCCCCGTTGAGCGTTACTGAACGCAGCCCCAGTATTAGCTTTCTATTTTTTCGGCCGCGTTCAACGTTAACGCTCTGAGCGAGCCAATGAGCAATAAGCTTGAGTTGTGACGTCATTTTCAACCACGCGTGTTCGGAAGAGGCCGTCCGTGGTCCGCCATGTTTTTATTTATTTCGTTCCTAATCGAGTCAGTAACTAGCACAAATCCCTGAGAATGCCAAAGTTCAATGCTGAAAGGTTTACTGAAGAGGTTACAATACAAATCTGTATGATATTAGAAACAAAGATTGCAAAAAAGAAAGACAATAGACTGAAAGTTTAAGTTTGCAACATAGGCTTATACCCATGCATATTTATAAATGTTTAACATTGACTTATGTCCGGGAGCGTTTGAAAGAGAAAGAATTCGGTAAAAACACCCAACTTGAGTTCTTTCTTTGTGAAAGTTGTTCGGGTTCTTAGAATATTTTTGGCTTAAAAGGTGAGAAATTTTAAAGAGAGTATGAAATCAGCAATTTCATGTATGACAAATTTGTGTGTTCACAAAAGACATACAGATACTAGTGTTTGTTCATTAATATTCTTACAGAGCATCTGCATTGTACGGTCATGGAAAAATCATAATCCTTTCTCCTTTAAAATCACCAATGAATGAAAAATATAACCTTAACACAATTTATCCCTTTTCACTCTAAGTGTGTTAATTTATATATGCAGAGTACATTCCCAATGCACTGTTATAGATGCTCTCCCTTTGAAAATCATCAATCACTCTTTTCATTCTCCCTTTAAAAAGACTAAAAAGACGAACGATACTTCTTCTTCTTCTTCTCCCCCTTCTACATCTACATCTTCTTCAGACCAAGTCAAACTAATACCCCCATCGCTAGATGTTCATCAAACGATGTGACTAAAAAAGAAACAAAATCACATGGAAATATGAGTCATATTTTTATTATCTGCAAAAGATGTGTCGAAGCTTTGAAAACTTTGGGAAACATTGCTCTAACATGAACAAAGCAAAACTGAATTGACCAATGGCAGAGGGAAAAGGGTGAAAAATACTTGCTTGTACATCCAACCAACATATTTTTGGAATTTTTATAACGACTCTGATCTCGTTCTCTGGTTTTGAGGCGAGAAAGGGATAACCTGATTGGCTTGATTTTGACATGAGCAGAACCTGTTTTACCCTAAGAGTCAGACTCTAATCCAATCAGAAAAATAAGAGATTTCTTTCCGTCGCTCAACGACAGATGGCACTACAGTCAACTTTGTTAGTCACGTGATCCAATCCCTTAGATGGAGACGAGACCAGGCCAACTTGTTTACTTGTTGGTTGGGTCCATTCGCCTTCTAGCGGCAGATAGTAGCAAACCGGATAGTGGGGGTGGGGCAGCGTTTTAAAGCAGCTAACGTCATATTTTGTCTAGATGGCGCTAGCTTTTTCCAGGATTTGACTCAGTATTTTTCAAAACCCCAAAATTTTGGGGTTGAAAAGGGGGAAGTAAGCTTAACATCGGTTTTAGTCGGTTAGTATGGGCTCAGACCACCTAACCCATGGACAGGCAACTGAATAGGGAGGCAGGTTTGCTTAGAGCAACGCCTGACACTATCGCTGTTACGGCGGATCTTGGAAGTTTTTCACCAAACCCTAGTAAAATTTGCGTCATTTTGTTTTTTGAGGAGTAGAGGTCTCCAGTCACCGATATGGGGAGGAGAAAATCTGACTAAATTATAAAAGTGAGTTGAATTTCATTATTTATTTTAGCATCTTTCTCATTAAAGATTCATAATCGATCTATCAAGTTGTTTTTGTAAATATCACTCTGATATTGTTTATAAAGTTTGTTTAACAGTAAGCCTTGGCTAAAATTATCCCGAAAGCATTACAGAGAAATTTTTCTTTACGGGACAACATTTGGCGATACATTGCGGTCGGTAGGCGCGTGAGGGCGCCATTTGTTAACGCGGGTTTAACCTGGCTTTGCCTGTCCATGGGTTAGGTGGTCTGAGGTACATGGGGCTCAATGGGTTGCCGTCGGTCCTTCAGTATTGCTTTTTCCATGACTCTAACAGCATATTGTAGAGTTTAATTATACGAAATGAAATTTAATTACAGGTTTCTTGGGCCTTCATGATTAGCTTATTTTCGCTTTCATTCTTAATGGCCATATTCGAGACAAAATCAAATTTAAAGCAACGTGCTTAAATGTAAGCAAATTGCAATTAAGACGCATTTGGAAGAATTTTAAGGAATACTTGTGCCAGAACATATTTCTCTTCTTTTCCGAGCGTAAGGTGTACATTAACAATAGTATATAGATATAACCAAATGTGGATGAGAGGGAAAGTATGACAATGGCCATAGAGTCTGTGTTAAAAACACGGACATCAAAGTTTTGCCAAAAACTATTTAGTTTACTAGTGACTGATGGACTTGCAAACTCGCGACTGAAAGTAGTTCAGAAATTTATGCTCCTTGGTTTAACCATAGCCCACTCGATCGCTCGCATCAAGACGCAAATTGCTCGCGCTATAGCCAAATTACGTAGATTTGTTTTAAACGTATCTAGTTTTATGTGCTCTTCTATTGCTTCGTTAACCTTACTTAAATCCATATTATACCTTCAAATACCTTTTAAAAACATTACCAGATACTCTGTCCTGACTACAAACCAAATCGAGGAAGTTCTAGCATACACAATAGCAGACGACGGTAACCGCGTAACCGCAAATTAACACAACTTACTTAAGGGAGTGAACAGGCGCAGTATAGCTACGCCAATAAAACGGTCAACTACGGCGAAACTCTGATGACTCGCTACTTTTGGCCATTTTCATACTTTTCCTCTCATCCACTTTTGATATAACTAGCTGTTACCCGCGGCGGTCGTTCGCATAAAATGAGAACTTTGATCAAAATTACATAAACAAGACGGCCAAGGGCTCGTAATAGAGCCATATCGTACGAGTGAATAGCCCCTCTATACCCTACCCTAATAAGTGGATAACCCCTCTATACCTTACCCTAATGAGTGAATAGCGCTATCTTTTTCAATGCTTAAATGATTTACCGTGAATAAAATCAGAAGTGAATAGCCCCTCGATTCCCTACTCTAAACAGTGATTAAATTATGACCGTATAAATTTACTTATGCTGTAATTCTAATATTCCGGCGATCGAAGAACAGATAGTTTTTAGTGATAATCCCCTCGATGAGTTTACAACATAGACTTATGCCGATGCACACTTATCGCATCTTATAAATTCTAACAAGGACTTATGCCAGAAACTTTTGAAAGAGAAAGTTTAGTTGTAGTGATTACGCATTTTAGTGATTATCCCCTCGAATTACCTTAGAATGCTAAAATGATCAAACGCATAACGCTCATTTAACACTATGTTAGCTCTATCTAAACCCACATTTGAATTAGCCGCCAAAAACGTTCCAGTCAAACATAAAATAGATGACGACAGCTACCGAACGAGAACGAAACACATGAGAAGCGCGGTAGGAAATGGGGGAAAATCGTTATCTATTAATTAGCACATACATAAAAGAAATAAATATAAAAACCCCAAACATACAAATTCATAAGTATCCGACCCCACAGATAAAAATTCAAAAGTATTCGACCCCACAGATTAAGAGGTACCCCCACCCCACATCACCCCGACATTTAGAGATAAAAAATAAATAATAAAAAACTCGGAGTTTCCATCAAGTCTCTATGGTTCAGTTGGTAGATGTCTGCCTATCACGCCAGCGTCCCGGGTTCGATTCCGGGTCTGACCTGAAAAAAATTTAATTAAAATTAAATCTCTAACCGAGCCCAGCCCCAAGGGGTGGGTTGTGGTAATATAAAGTTCCTTTTAAGCTAAAATCTGACGATAACGAAAGCGAAAACTCGGCCACAAGTACTACTACTACTACTATACTACTACTACTACTACTACTACGGCTGGTCAAACTAAGAGCCTATCGTATACTACGATATGGCTAAAAACGGGTAGATTTTACTGATGACTAATATTGATTTTACTGATGACTAATATTTTTGTAGCACCCTAGGAGCGAAGGCACTCTGCGTTGCCCGTCAGCCAGCGTCGGGACACTTTTTATTACTTTTCATGCGGACATTATTCCGTAATGAAGGAATCCTTCAGAAGGATTTTAAAAAGATGGCAACAAATCGAACCCGAAAGGCCATTCAACCCGTCTATAGGTTAAAGGAAACCAATGTACTAAATATTTGTGAAATCGGTTGAAATACGCGGACTTTTTGCGTAGAGAAGTTTTTTTTACATTTCTGGGCGCCATTTTTTAAGATGGCGGCGGATTGGAAAAATCTTTCTAGTTCGCGCCCTACTACTCATGAGTCATGTGCCTGCAAATTTTCAGCCTTCTAGGGCAAGCGGTTTTGGGCTGGGCGTTGATTATCAGTCAGTCGGTCAGTCAGTCAATCAGTCAGTCAGGACTTTGATTTATATAGATATAGATAGATAACAAAAAGTATACTTCGTTGAAACTTGCTTGCGCCGTGTAATATGAGAAGCTCCGCCTCCTTTATCGCAGAATATTGTCAACTCACAGCGTATGATTAACTTCCCGACCGTGGCACAGGGAATAGGCTCCTAAATAGCGGATACTAGCTGCTAGTACCAAATGTTAACGTTTGCATCGCCAGGATCATGTACTACTTTCTATATAACCTAAACCTATGACTTCAAGCAGCTCTTCCCTGATTGGTTAATTCATGTAGGGGGGTTGAGAAGAGCGTAAAACTACCCTCCTCTCAGCTTGCATGTCGCCTTACAGCCAAAGGCAGGGAATTGTTAATGAAGTGTACTTTTTTATATAATATATACTTTTGATATTAATCAGACTCCTTTAACCGAGGGGTCGGATATTTCACGAAATCTTATACGCTACCCGCGAAATTGAACTTAAGAAATCCAAAATCAGTAACGATATCACAAAATCAGTAAAAACAAAAATCAAACAATAGTAAATAAATCACAAAGTCAGTAAAGAAAACACAGATCAGTAAAGAAATCGCAAAATCCATTACAAAATCGTGAAATCAAAATAAAAATAAAATCACAAAATCCGATGAAATCACGAGTAAAATCTCAATATCCGACGAAATCACGAGTAAAATCTCAAAATCCAACTAAATCAAGGATCATCACGAAATCCCGTACGCTATCTACGAAATCCAAACTTAAGAAATCCGAAAATCAATAACAAAATCAGAACTCCGGAAGAAATCACAAAATCAGTAAAAGCAAGAACGGATTCATGCTGATAATAACATAGGGCAATAGCTTCATCCTCTGTACCCATCCTTGCATACTGGTTGAGAAGATTCGTCTGATTAGTTTGTCACGTGTCTAAAAGCATACATTTCTGTAATCTATATATTGCTGCAGACCGTCATAGATGCGGAATGAAGTGACGCGAACCTACACCAAGTATGCTAGGACGGACAGAATATCTCGTGCCCTATGTTTTATGAGCATGAATCCGTTCTTGGTAAAACAATCACAAAATCAATAAAAAGAATCACAAAATCAGTAAAAGAAAGTGACAAAAATCAGTAAAAGAAAGTCACAAAATCAGTAAAAGAAAGTCACAAAATCAGTAAAAATAATCGCAGAATCACAAGCAAAAATTACAAAATCACTAAAGAAATCGCGAAATCGTTACAAGATTCACAAAATTAAAAATCACAAAATAAGACGAAATCACGAGTAAAGTCTCAAACTCAGAGGAAATCACGGGAAATACCTCAAATCCAACGAAACAAAGGAAGATATCGCAAAATCCGTCGAAATCACGAGAAAACTCAAAATCCGACGAAAGCACCAGGAAAATGTCAAAATTCGATGAAAGCCGTTGGATTTTATCGATTTTGACATAAAAACGAAATCAAATCAAATCCAACGAAATCAAATGTCTATGCATAAGTATTGCATTGCATATGTAATAAGCGAGGGGTCGGTCATTCATGAAATCCAACTTAGAAATCCGAAATCAAGAAGAAAATAAGAAATCCGTAAAGAACCAAAAGATTTTTGCTGATTCGAAATCCCATAAAAAAATCTCAGCTAAAAAAAAACATAACAATCAAAAATCAGCAAAAAACAAAATCAATAAAGAAATCACAAAATCAGTAAATAAACCACAATATCAGTAAAGGAATCACAATATCAGTAAAGGAATCACAAAATCAGTAAATAAAACACCATCAGTAAAAGGGATCACAAAATCAGTAAATAAACCACAATATCAGTAAAGGGATCACAAAATCAGTAAAGAAATCGCGAAATCCGTTACAAAATTCATGAAATCCAAAATAAAAAAATCCCAAATCAACGAAATCACGAGAAAAATCACAGAATCCGGCGAAAATACGGGAAAAAAAACAAAAAATCAGTAAAAATATAACTAAATAAAAACACAAAATAACTAAAATAATCACCAAAAAACTAAAATAATCACAAAATAACCAAAATATCACAAAATCAAAA